>OV651813.1:93280014-93315014 GCA_927349885.1 Psylliodes chrysocephalus
AAATATGGAGCGGAAAAAAGATCTGGTTGTCACCTGAAGATATTTGGATGCCGTACCTAAGCCCACATACTCGAAATAAAAAGGAAAAAGCTAGACGAGAAGAGTAAACAATACATATTTGTTGGTTACACAGTTGGTTATAGACTATTAGATCCTGTAAACCATCGTCTTCAGCTAGCCCGCGATGTCATTTTAATGGAAGAGGATTATAGTGACCGTCCGAAGTATTCAGGTACTGTAAAGTTAAACTTATCTTCGCTTGAAGAAGATGATGAAGACGAACCAATCGTAAACGATGAAATTTCGTCGGAACCGTCTACCAGCACTTGTCGGGAAAAGGAAACTGTAACACCTGGACTAATTGAGTCAGATGATTTCGTACATCTGAAATGACTTCAAATTTTCCGGATAAAGACCAAATTGGCGATTTAGCAGATATATCGAATTCTAGTCCTAATCATAATATTGTAAGTAGGTATCCAAAACGAATTACACATAAACCAAAATGTTATGGTATAATAGATGAGGATTGTAATTTTATTGATTTTGCTATGTCAATTGTTTTGGATTTTGAACCTGTAACAGTTTCTGAGGCATTATCTAGTCCAAGAAAAATGAATAGGAACTGGCTATTAAAAAAGAGCTAGATGCATTTAAAATTAATAATACTTGGGAACTAGTTGATACGCCATCTAATAAAAATATTGTTAAAAATAAATGGGTATTCAAAATCAAAAGAAATAAAAATGGCGACATAGTAACTTATAAGGCTATGTTAGTTGCAAATGGCTTTACTCAGAAATATGGTCTTGACTATACTGAAACCTTTTCACCTGTTGTCCGTTATAGTATAATTTAAGAATGTTACTTGCTATGGATGTAGAGTTAAATTTAGAAGTAGATCATTTAGATGTAGAAACCGCATTTCTGAATGGAGATATTGGATAACGGAGATATGACGAAGAAATTTATACGTGTCAACCTGAAGGTTTTAAAGAGCCTGGTTCAGAAAATTTACGGCTTAAAGCAATCTGCTAGAATATGGTATCAAAAAGATCATGCAGAAGTTTTTAAAATAGGTTACCAACAATCAAAGATAGAATCATGCATTTTCTTTAAAATATCAGAAAGCTTAATAGTAATCATTGCCGTTGTTGACGATTTTTTGAAAGTGATCGTCTTAAAAATGAATTAAATATCAGTCAAGAACAATATATTTTAAAAATTCTTGATATTTTGGAGATGACCGATTGTAAAACGGTGAGTACATCTCTTAAACAAAATAATAATTTTTCACTTGACGAAGAATTGTATGAGGTTCCCTATCAGTAGTTATTAGGAACTCTTATGTATTTGGCTGCTTGTACGCGTCCAGATATAATTTTTGCTGTGTCGTACTCAAGCCAATTTAACATTAATCATACCAAAGAACATTGGTAGGCTGCTAAAATATTTAAAAGCAACCAAAGAAGTTGGAATAGTTTTTTATAAATCTGGTGCTCCTTTAGCTGGCTTTCTCTCTGATTGGGCCAACGATGTTACTGATAGAAAGTCATATTATGGTTATATTTTTACATTAGCCAGTGGGCCAATTTCATGCGAAAGTCAAAAGCAAAAGTGTATTGCTCTTTCTTCGACTGAGGCGCAGTATATCGGGATAACTGAGGCTGTTAGAGTCACTATATTTGAAATACTTATTATGTGAGCTCTTTACTGTAAATAAATATTGTAAATTTCTTAATATTGATAATGCTCCTAGCCTTTACAATGACAACCAAAGTGCAATAAAATTAGCTGAAAATCAAACTTTTCATAAGGGAACAAAACACATACATGTAAAATATCATTTCATTCGTGAGAAAAAGATATTAGTTTATTGTATATGCCAACTGATGAGATGATAGCAGATATGCTTACAAAATCTTTAGGTTGTACAAAACACAGATTTATTTGTAATAAAATAAATTTAAAATTATTTTTTGTTTGTCCAAAGTGTGTAAAGTATATAGTTTAGTTTATGAGTTTAGAAAAAAGATATAATGAAAATTGTCACATATATATTGTTAGATATGTTTATGTATTGTCTGTTTTAAATAAAATTTATTTACATTCAACTTGTTCCACTGAATTTCCAACAGTTATTAGTTCTATTGTGTAATTAAATCCTTAATATTTTTTAATTATGTTTAGATATGTTAGTCCTATCCTGTACACTTCAATGTGCAATCAATGCGCAAGCGCGTGGGTCGCTTCTTTTTAAAAGATGGCCGCCTTCAATTCCACGTGCCTGGCGAAAACGACATTTCCTATCTCCTCTAATCCATATCTGTGAAAATAAATATGATCTTACCTCTAATTGCCTAACGCAGCTGACATACGCGAGTCGCGATTGTATATCGGGTAAATTCGGAACTCTGACAGGTTCAGTGAAAGGATTCCATCTCTTCCACAATAACCACCACCCCGATAGGTCGTCGCCGTAATTGGTCAAATCTTGATCGTCCACTGATCCGACGTCAATGGCTAGAATGTGGTTGGCGCCCAAGCTTCGCATCACGTCAGCTAAAGAAATTTATTGTAAATTAATTAAACCGTTTTTTTACTCACAGTTTTGGAACATTCAGTATAAAAGAAATATATAGTGTGGTTCAGAAGTGTGGAAAACTTTGAATACCGTGGTAATTGCAGGCAAGATCCGAAAGCTTTTGTTTGTATCTTTATTGTTTTTTTTTTTTAATCAAGTCAATAAATTTTGTGAAGGTTATTTTTTAGTTTTTACAGAAAACATTAAAAAAAATGGCATCATCTAGTTGTTTGTAAAAATTAAAAGGGGCTCTCGTATTTATACAAATGTTCTCTAAAATTATCGCATATTAGATTTAACAAAGTATTTTATTAAGGCAGTCAGAAAAATATACAATTTCCACCTCAGTATGAAAGGCCAATAAATATTAAAGCAAAAATAATAAAATACATTAAAACATACTGTAGTGTTCTTCTTCTCTTTTAATTTTGTACAATTTTACTATTCAATACCTCAAAATTTGAGATAATAAAGTAAATAGGTATAATACAAAATAATTGCCGAATAAAAGGGAATTAATGAATGAAAACCAGACTGAAGATATATAATGCTTGGTATTCTATATTATGCTCGTCACAGTTTAACAGACCCCCTTTACCCCCAGTTTCAATCAGATTTTTTCAGAATCAATAGGCTTCAGCTTATAAAGCTTGCTTTTTCCTGAAGATTTTTTGTTTCCGAGTTAGTATTTTTTTTCTCAATATTTCTTCCGTTCATAGAACTTGCTTTTTGCTAAAAATGTCAAGATGATATCATTTTTTTTTAGTTAGGATTTTTGTAATATTTGAACCCCTCATTTTTATTTAGATTTTATTTTTCACAATAAATAGGCTTCGTCCCTTATAGAGCTTGATTTCTGCTAAAAATTTCAAGTAGATACCATTTTTCGTATTTGAGTTAGGATTTCAACCCCCTTAACGCCCTATTTTTATAAAAAAAAAAATTAGAATACATATGCTTCATCTTCTTATAGAGCTTAATTTTTACTAAAAATTACATATTGATATCGCTTTTCGTTTTTGATTTGACTTTTTTTTAATTTCACCCTCCCCCCCCCCCTTAACCCCCCATTTTTAATCAAATTTTTTCAAACGCACTTGGCGTTGTCCCCTTATAGAGCTTGATTTTTCTAAAAATTTCAAGTTGATATTATTTTTTGGTATTGACCTTAGATTAAAGAGACCGAAGATGTAACATTGCACACTGCGCATGTTGTCTATTTTAAGCCAAAGTAACCCACCAATTGAAAATCATTGTTGCACGACGCCACCCGAATTGCTCCGATTTCCATTCAGCGATCACACCTCCACCTGAGTTTAATCACCATTGACAGCTGTTTTTTGATTTATTTGTTGGTATTTTAGCAATTTAAAGTGTTCTAGTTATTCAATTTCAAGTTCAAAATGTCACGATGTATCTTGAAAAATTGTATGTACTTATAATACAAGTACTACTGTTATGAATATATTCGTTTTCAGCGGTAAATATTTATTAACGTTTTGACATAAAGCGCCATGATTCTCTGGGCTGAATACTTCAGATCCGCATTAAGGGGTTTCAATAAATATTAAGCATCACAAACTCAGATTACATATTACTTACATAAATTTACAAAAGGGTAAAATTTTGAACATTTAATTTAAATAAATAGTAAATAGGCATTATTGCTAACGAAATTTTGTATTTAAAAAGTAGTTTTATAAGAATGTTTTCTAAAGGTAGTTTTTAGCCCTTTTTGGAAGATAAATAAGAGGTAAAGAATCATAGTTGCTAGCTAAATTTTATTTTTATAAGAATATTAGATGAAATACAGGATGACCTACTTAAAATTTCAAGGTTCATCTTATTTGCGGTCAAATCGAAAGTGACATTGAATTTTCAGTCTTAAAACAAAGTAATCTAGTATAAGCAAAAAAAATACTAAAGTTACAGGAGTTAGGTCCGATTCCACCGTTGTGTTAAACGGAGATTAAAATGACAGTGTTAATGTAAAAATGTCATTTTAAACTTCGTTTAACACAACGGTGGAATCGACCCTTAGTCACGTTAATAAAATGTTACATTACAAACCCCTAAACAACTCGAACATAATTTTCGTTTACTAAAAAAAATCCAAAATTTAGCAATATTTATTTATTATACAAGCGAATGCGATTTCAAAGATAACTGGATCAAAAAATCCGAATCTCTAAATTTTGGAGCTAAATGCTCAGATAAAAGCAAGCGACCGATGGGGGTTACAAAAATAATCGATTTATCGATAATTCTGATATTTTTTAATGAAAATCGATTTATCCGCTGTTTTTAATAAATTATTTTCGTTTTTTTTTTAAGATAATGTATTAATCGATTTTAAAGGAAATACAAAAAAAGTAGATTTATTCAAAATAATCGATTTATCGTTTAATCGGTTTTTTAATTATTTGATTATTTTCGATTTTTCAAAGATATATGAAAATAATCGATTGAATATAATCGGTTATTTTACATAATCGATATTTTGGTTATTTTTTTAAAATTATCGATTTATTGGATAATCAGCTTTTTAATAATCAATTATTTTCGATAATCGAATAATCAATTTCAAAGGAAATATGAAAAAAGGATTATTAGAAAATAATAGATAATTCGTTTTATTTTTTTGGAAAATCGATTTATCATAGAATCGGCTTCTTAATTAATTGGTTATTTTAGATTAGGCGATTATTTTGGAATTATTGATTATTTTTGATATTTCAAAGATAATCGAATTATCGATTTTAAAGGAAATACAATAAAAATAGATTATTGATAATAATCGATTGATCGAAAATAATCGATTATTTAAAATAATCGATCATTCTGTTTTTTTTTAAAATCGATTTGTCAGTTAATCGACTTTTTAATTAATTGATTATTTTTGATTAATCGATTATTTTCGAAAAAAATGGTTTATTTGAAAATCGATTATTTAAAACAAACGATAATTCTATTTATATTATATTTTGTAAATACTGATTTATCGGTTAATTGGCTTTTTAATTAATCGATTATTTTTGATTTTTCAAAGATAATCAAGTAGTCGATTTTAAAGGAAATGACGAAAAATATATCGTTTGAAAATAATCTATTGATCGAAAATAATCGATTATTTTCAATTATCGATAATTTATTTCGATAATCACTCATCCCTAGCGACCAAATGACTTTTAATAGATTTAAATTTTAAAATGTTATCTGGTTTCAGACATATGCATTTCTAGAGTTTTATGTGACTCATCCTTTATAATAATTAATATTCTTAAAGAAAGAAGCCTTAATATACTTTTTCTGAGGTTACAATACAAAACAGCATTTTCTCATTTTGACTAATTTTTAATGATATGTAATAGCCGTAGAAAAAATATAATGTTCAACTCATAAGGGTAGATTTGCAGTATTAGCCTGCGCACATGCTATTTTTATAATACTCGTAGACAATGAATAACATTTTTTGCTCTATTAACAATATATTCTATTTCAACATTTTACTGTAATCTCTTGCAGAAAAGTCCGTAGTAAATAAACGCTAACGAAATATTCTATAAAAGGTCTTCTCTTTACATAAAATGTCGTGGCATCTGTTTGATATTAAAAAATCACGATAATTTGATTTCATAATACAAAATTCGATTAAACACCTTTTAAATAAACCTAATAGTTCATTAAGATGCTAATAAACAAAGTCCGGTCCCTGTCACAGAGTTCGGGTCGCCGCGTGTCGCCGCCCAGTTCCCCCACTCCGTTAACCCTTCTTTAGAAATTGGCAACATTTGCGCAGGTTTAAAACCGGTGTATGTTATATCTCTGGTCTCTTTTATCTAAGGTATTGACTTATCGTGCTGACATAAAGCGTGACATCGGATGGACGGACAAAGCAAACCTATAATACTCTTCACAGACTATTGTGTGATGAGTATAATAATAAACGTAAAAGTGTTAAGAGCTGAATAAATATGGGATGTGTATCATTTAACATGCAAAAATTGGATGCTTACTAAAAAAAAACTAACAACTTACCAACACCTCTTTTTAAACAGTCATATTTTCTAAATTTTATATCCCAAAAACTTATTCTTATCTTGCAAGCCGTTATCGAAATATCTTATGGATTCTACACTTTTGGACCACACTACATTTAAAAGTCCAAAGGAGCAAACATATTTTTATCTAATTCACGACAAGGTCTCACGAAGAATAGGACCTCTTAGTCAACCCGAATATATCTTAGCTCAATATCAGCAGAAAAGAAATCAAACTAGCTTTAAATTTGGTTTAGAGGACTGATATACTGTTTATATTCTTAAGAGAAATTCAATGTATTCAAATGACGACGAGAAACATTTGAAACAGTCTTATAAATTCTACTAGTTTCTACACTAGATACTCTTCGATAAAGTTTTTTCTATTCAATGGCAGCAAGGCTAAAACTTTATAAATATTGGAGTAGATAATGCCAAAAGTAATTTTTTCGATCCGGAGTCGATGATACTGTAACATGTTCAAAGGTTCATTATTACTCACTGGTTTTCAGTTTCAATTATTTTTCATTATCCTCACCCCCCAGCATCTCTAGTCCACTATTGAACATAGGCATCCCCTATTTTCCAATTTTATTTTGGTTGTGCTACTATTGCTAGCTAGTTGAGGGATTATTCTTCACAAATCGTGTAGGTATCTTGTATGGGACTTCACTCGACTATTCGCTTCACCTTTCTTTAAAACAAGCAACGTGTCCAGCTCCATTTAAGTTCCTACGATTTTTTGGATCTTGTTCCTTGATGTACGATGTTGTTTGAGACTCTGTCCCGTCATTGAATGCCTAGTATTGCTTTGAAGATCGAGCTACTTTAATCATGTCTATTTATCAATAGGTAATCATTCGTGCAACCCACTACATATATTCAAAATACCCGCTGTCTCAAACATATAGGAATTTCTTTGTTTTTAAATACATCACGGAGTTGTCTAAAGTACCTAATTCCAAGTCTACTTGTCTTTGGATTTCACAGGTGTAGTTTTGGGTCCAAGATACTCGTCATCATATAATGATTTCTGTGTCCTAAGATACTGATTATCTCACCTTATACAAAGTCAATTTATGAATTTGGTCTTGTCAATGTCCATATTTATTGGGAGCTCAATCCCAAGGTCACTTTCTGCATTGGTTCGACTGGTGCCATGCGCAAAGCCCTTTCAGCAGCCTTGCAGGCTTCACATAGAAGTTGTGGGAAAAGCTAGGTTCAAACAATAGAAGGCATAAATTATGACAGAGGCACCCGTAATCATTTTTGCGCAACAATATGACCTAAATTAGACTTAACGTTGAAATGAGTACATTTTACAACGATTAGTACTGGTTTCAATGAAACTATATATTATTAAAAACGTATAACTTACTTAACTAGTGTATTTAACGAGATCATTACCTGGAACATTATTAACGTAACAACCGTCGGCTATCAAGTGCCCGTCTACTGGATCACAAAGTGGAGGATAGAGGCCCACAATAGACATACTCGCTCTGACATACCTCCACAAACTACCTGCCGATTAACTTTATGACTTAATCTAATGCTCGATTGAGAAATGATACTGTTTTCTTTGTAATGGTTTCTGTGGGTATACGGTTAACGTGAAAATTATTAAAAAAAAAAAGGAAAGTACCAAGTATACCGAAAATGCGGGAATATGTTAATTTTAATTGATAATAAAAATTACTACTCAAAACTACTACTAAACTACTTTACTTTAATCTAATAAATAATGTATTTTTCTAGCCTATTTAATATGTTTATTGCTTTTATAAAATTAAAAAACAAACAATTTCAAGTACCACAACTATTAAAAGATTGAATAATTTATTAGTCACACTTATAGCCGGTTGCAACGATGTTCAATATAATTTAGTGGTCCAATAAACTTTAACAGAACTTGGGATTGTGATATATTCGAATATCTAATAAAGGATCATTAACCATTTGAGAGATTTAACAAGCGTTTCTGGAATCGTGTGACAATATATTAAATGTTTATGATTTTAACGAATTATTTAACGAATGAATTTGACTGACGAATGTTTTTGCTAAATTGAATACTGGCGATAGTTTAAAAAATAATCTAACAAAAATATGCAATATTCAACGATTTGAATCAGATTTATGTCAATTTGATATTAAAACGGCTTTACAGAGTGCATGAAAATTGTATTAAAGAATAAATTCTAAATTTTAGAGAAAATTAATTTTCAAGTAGTAGTACTTTTTATTGTTAACTATAAATGCAATACCGCAATACTAAACCTCTGAAACCAAAATAAAATTATCTAATCCAAAATGTTTCCCAATGAATTCTAAAACTCAGCGAATTAAGTTATAAAATATAGGTACTTCCACACAGCTCTTCCAATATCCATTGTGATTGGTTATCTCCTATATTTTCCTCCAATTTATTTTACAGGCCATTTACACAACCTAAACGTTTTCGATTTACAATAAACATTTTCTTAAAAATATATACAGTGGAATTGGTAAAGAAAATTTGGCTGTATACTTGTATTTATTTAGGCAAACTGAAATTACCTAAACAAGACAAAAGTGCATCAAAACCATAATTTAGACAAATTTGGGTTCAATCTGAACAATCGTTTCATGCTTCAATTTATGAAGTTGATGAATGTAAAGGAGTAGAGAACTTATTGTTGCAGAGTGGGGATTTGGGCTTTCAGGAAATTAGCCTTACATTTCAGATTTTGTCCTTATTGATCTTTTCTCAAAATTGAATTATCACTTAAAACGCAGTTTTAATACTAGTTTTCAAATAAAAAAGCAAATAAATTAACGTAAAAGAAGAAGAGATAAACAACAATCAAACATTTTAAAAGTAATAATGGCACAAGAGAGCAAATAACAAAAAGGAAGGCAGAATGGCAGAAATGTAAAATGAATCTGATTCAAAAAAAATTGGGATGAAGAAATAAAAAATGTCGGAGGTGGAAGAAGGCAACCACAAGGATTCAAAATATGAAAAAATTGAAAAGGCATCCGATATATTAAAAATGTAAGCGTCGCCCCCTGTATATTATTTTATTGTAGGTATTACATTAAAAACTTTTTTAGTAGTATACTTATACCTTGCACACAATTTGATGAAAAAATATTCACGTGTGATTTGATATATTAACAAAAAATGTATTTTTCCTTTCTATCTTTAGACAGCAGCTACAGCATGAGAAGTACTTTAGAATCTAACTTTATTATGTACTTTGCAATAAACAATAAAACGATTGTACCTAAATATATCATTATCATAGCAGATTTATGAGGGGCAGTCAAATGAAAATCGAACACCCGCTACAAAGGAAAGGTCAATTGCCAAAAGTGTTAACATATTTATTTCACTCATTCTTGCACTTCCTCGTCGGAATAAAGCCGATGTCCACCAATGCAAAAGGATGATTTAATCCGACAGCATTCCAGGGCGTTTTAACTTTATTGCTGTGCATTTTTACTATGCATTTGTCCCACCATACACATGGTAGTATCGATACAGTATTACCAACATTTGCGAGGAATGTGTTTTATGATAGTGTTCGGTTTTCAATGGACTGCCTCTTAAGAGTCTATAAATATCATAACCAGAATGATAGTGCTATATATAAAGAAACTGATACTTTCTAACATTACGAGATTGAAAAATAGTTTTACAGCCAAATTTTCCATTTAACCATTACAAATTATCCTCATTCCCGAATGAGGTTATATTACCATTTACTTACCTCAAACACAACAAAGTCACCATCATGCAATGAAAATAAAAGACAAACGACAGTCGACAGACCACGCTAAGCAATTGCTTACGGGATCTGCGCAATGTACATAAAATTTAATGGGAAAAAAAGGAAAGAGAAAGAGAATTACCTGGCAGGTTGTTAGTGTAACCTCCATCAAGAAGAAGATGTCCGTCTACAGGATCACACAGCGGTGGCATGTACCCAGACAGGGACATTGATGAACGTATATAGCGCCATAGTGAGCCTACGGAATAGCTGGGCTAAACTACATGCTCTTATTTACATGGTAATGATTTCATTGCGAATGTGTTAATTTTCCTTAACCGATGGCCACAATTTGTTTATTTAAACTTTCTGTGTATTAGATCTATCAATATGGTAAGATTATAAAAATGTAGTAAGAGTACTAAGTCAAATGCAGTAATTTCAATGACAAAGTTATTTCCAAAAATATTATGTTATACGGGGTAGTATACAATTATTATATCTCATGAGCTGAATATATCAGAAAAGTAAAACCCAATGATGTATAACAAGTAGGTTGCTATTTCATGAGATATAGCCAATTTGTCACTTCTTATATATTATAGCTTAATGGTTTATTAGAGAACAATTCTATTTATGTTGACTACTTACAAATATTTTCTAAGACAACAAATAGTATGAAGGAAAACATCTCAAAAAAGGAACAAAATACCTACAACTTTAACTTACATTGGTAATATAGAAAAATTCATCTTGAACTTCAAAAAATAGGTAATGATCCATCGACATAATATATCAGCTGACTTTTTGCTTTGACAGTTGAAACATTTTTACGATTCAATACTATACAAGGTCTGGTACACCAATATACAGGGTGGGCCAAACCTCTGTCGTAGTTCTATAACTCCTATTATGAAAATATTAACGATTTATTAAAAGTATCTGTCAAAAGGGGGGTCAAAACCAAATATACGAAAATTATTTTCGTGGGTACAAGGGGGCCCAATAGTAAATTAGACAAATTACTTAATTCTCTTTAAATGGAATGGCCCACCTTTTTTTACAATTTTAGATACTCTATGGTCACTAGTACATACCTACGAAATATTGTTTCTAACATCCCATCCCTTTCGAAAAAAAAAATTATCGAAAAATTTTACATTTTCAGACGCCTATTAAAATACGCAGTACTCTCTCGAATTTAACGTTAAAATTTAAATAAACTACAAATATATAAAGCCAATACACCAAATATTTTTTAGACTAAGTTTTAATTTTTCATTTTGTAGGGGGTAGTCACAAATTAATTTCAATTTCCAAAAATTTCCAGGAAAAGTTTTTAAAATTTTTCAAATGTAACACCCTACCCTTCATCAACGGAAGGAGAATTTTATATATTCTTCGACTTCTCCATGTACTTACTTGCGTTCGAAAAATAGCCCGTTTAAAGAAAATTAAAATAATAAAATTTATTCGAAAATTATCTGAAAACATAAATTTACATTTTATAAAAGATACTCAAAATGTCGGCCATTTTTTCTAATGCATAATTTATTCGTTCGGCGAATGATCGAGAAACGTTTCTAAGCATATCAGGTGTAATGGAATGGAAAGTTTTCATTATCCTTTCTTTCCTATTTTCGGATGTTGTAGGTGGCATTAGATAGACTAGATTTTTAATATAACCCCACATAAAATAATCGGATTTTGTAAAGTCAGGTGATCTAGCTGGCTATTTTTTGTACCATTTCTACCAATCCATATATTGGGAAACTTTTCCATCTAATTCATCTGCCACCTCGCGTAAAGAATGCGCTCCTATCTCATCATGCTGGTACCACATTGTTTGTCTTACAGAAAGGGAAATGTTTTCAAGAGAGTGATGACACATTATACCATTTAAGTTGCCTTCAAAAAAATACGGCCCAATAACATGATCCCCAATTATATCTCCCAAAACATTTGTGTTTTGATGATGTTAGGATTTTCCGTGGAATAATAGTGGAAATTATGTCTATTACGAATCTGTTCTTGTAAAATGTAGATTCCTCAGAAAACAGCACTTTATCAAAAAAAGTTGGATTTTGTTGCAGTTTAGTTTATGCCCAATTACAAAACCGCATTCGTTTATCAAAATCGGTGTCTTTCAGCTCTTGATGCAATTGTATTTTGTAAGGATAATAATGACATATATTTTACTTATACCCACTCGGCAATAATTTTTTGACTTAAATTAGGATCTTCTATCGCCGTCAAAATTACATGTAACTGGTTATCATCATCAGTAGCACTTTGGTCAATTACAGGTTTTTATAAGCAACATTTCCTTTCAATAAATCTTGAAAGAAATTTTTCAAAACTTTTTTGATCTGGGATGCGTGTATCCGGATATCGTTGATGATAAATTATTTTTTTAATAAACAATTTCTGTCAGATTCTCCCAAAACATAGACCATGTCAATTAATTCATTTTTTGTAAAATTAATTATTAATAGAATTATCGCGATCAGTAAAAATAACCTCTGAAATATTAATGTCAGACACTAAATAATCTTAATCTGAGACTGCATTAAGAGCGGCGTCTGGTCATATCTCGAAAACTGTTTATCTGGACAATTTCGCAATTATTTTTACAAAATCTTTGAAAGAAAATATCTAAAATTGATTTTACCTTTGTAACTTTTCGCTATGTCACGTGATATACCACATAATTGTGTTTTCATAAAAAAATCTATATAATTTTAAACAAAGCTTTCAAAAAAACTAAACAATGTTTTGAAATGTGAAGTGTTTCATTATTTTTATATGTTGGTTGTACCGGTTGTAAAGGAAAGACAACATGTAAAAATGTTTAATTTTAAAGAAAAGTCTTAGGTAAGTCAATGCGATTATATGCGGTTTAGATACCAAAAGTCAAAATCATTTTTCGAGTACTTTAGAACAACTCCGTTTTTTAAGAAGTCTGTTCAACCCCTAGGCACACTCCATGAACGGTTTTCAATGTTAAAATTAATGCCAAGAAGTATTTTTTTCTCGAAAGCTTGGTTTAAAGTCAACGGCGCATATAAGGCAGATTTCTATGGGCGAACTCCAACTTTAAGACCCAGCCTACTTGTTTGAATGTTCACTTTCGATAAAATCACTAGAAGAAATTGGACTTTTTATAGATAATAAGAGTTACTTCAAGTTCACTTAAGGTCAGTCACTATTAGTACCGCTCTTATTTTGACATCTGAGCATGTGCAGATCACTTACATTCTAGAATCTAGAACTGACTTTAATAAAGATTAGAAAGATATGCGCTAGTTCAGTGTGATGCCATTTTGGTTCCACTGACATTTAATTCTAACCAAACTTTTAACAAAAACATCAATAAATTTGACATATACGTTTTTACTGTTTTTATTTTATTTCAAAATATTGTTTACAGGTCATAAAAAATAGTTTAAAGGTATGTAATTGGTAACTAAACGATTGTATATTTGATACATGCTATCTACTTACTTTAGGAATATATTTATAAAAGTGAAAAAAACGATATAATTTAGGTAAACAAAATGAACAAAACGCACTCAAAAAATCTACTGTCACTTTAATTGTCAGTGGAACCATAATTACATCATCACTGAACTAGCGCATTGCAAATTTCTATAACGTCAGCCACTAATAGTGACAACGTAATTAGAGGTAAATAAATTCCATGTTAAAATAAGACTTATTGCAAACCTGAAATTTTGACATTAGAGTCCTTGTCCTTATACATATTTCTAACCTCATTTTAAAAATTTTATATTACAGTTCATATTTTTTGTTGTTTATAATAGTACATAATATGGAAGAGGCATTAGAAATTACCATTTTAGAAGGTTTAGATGACGATGATATTAAATATTTATTATTAAAAATATTCGAACTGATACGAATGTTAGCGAGGGCACCCGAAAACTATAAAGTCGCCACTAACCGCGGTCCTTAAACATCCACAATTAAGGACAGGCACAATCTTTATTAAAGTCAGTTCTAGAATGTAAGTGTTCTGCGCATGCTCAGATGTCAAAATAAGAGCGGCACTAATAGTGGCTGACCTTAAGTGAACTTGCAATAACTCTCTATTGTACCTGTCCTTAATTGTGGATGTTTAAGGACAGCAGTTAGTGGCGACTTTATAGTTTTCGGGTGCGCTCGCCAACATTCGTATCAATTCGAAGTTTTTTTAATATTAAAAATTTAAAATCTTCATCTAAACCTTCTAAAATGGTAATTTCTAATGCCTCTTCCATATTATGTACTATTATAAATAACAAAAAAGATAAACTATAATTTGAAATTTTTAAAATGAGGTTAGAAATATGTATGAGGACAAGGACTCTAGTGTCAAAATTTCAGACTTGCAATAAGTCTTATTTTACCATGGAATTTATTTGCCTCTAATTACGTTGTCACTATTAGTGGCTGACGTTATAGAAATTTGCAATATCACTTTAAGGTCTTTTTAGAATTTACTTTTTAACGACGAAAAATCGGTACCTAAAAGTACATAGGGGAAATCGAAGGGTATAAAATTCTTCTTCTGTTGATAAATAGTAATACAGGGTATTCCATTTGAAAAAATTCCCTGCATATTTTTGGAAAGTGAAATTAATTTGGGATTATCCTGTAAAAAATAAAAAAATAAAAACTAGGTCTAAAAAATCTTTATACATTTATAGTTTTTTAAACCCTAACGTTAAATTCGAGATAGCACTGCATATTTTAATAGATGTCTAATAATATAATATTTTTCGGTAAAAAAATATTTTCTGTGAATAGGGTGGGATGTTAGAAACAATATTTTGTAGGTATGTACTAGTGACCATAGAGTACCTAAAATTGTAAAAAAAGTTGGGTCATTCCAATTAAAAAAAATTAACTGATTTGCCTAATTTACTATTGGGCGGGCCACCCTGTAGACAAGAAAAAAATTTTTAGATATTTGGTTTTGACCCCCACTAACAGGTATAAATCGTTAAGATTTGCATAGTAGGAGTTATAGAACTACGATGGAGGTTTGGCACCCCCTGTATACTGTACAAAATGAATTAGGATCTACCATTTTGTCGCGAACATGAAAACCTAGACTGAACAGGAATGAAAAAGTATTATTCCCAGACGAGTCTCTTTTTCGGAAGAGGATTAGTAATGGCGTAGGAGGCATCAGTTTCAATGGAAGAACTGAGCTCGTTGTGCTTTAGGGTAGGAATTTGAGGCCCTGTCGCTAAAGAAGCTCAAACTTTTTAAAGAAAAAACTATATACAGGGTGTTCCTTAATTACATGCTAATATTTAAGGGGGTGATTCTTGGGACCATTTTAATGAAAAAACTTCATATGGACGTATGTCCTAAACCTTCTAACTTTTGACATACAGGGCGGTAAAACTAAAAAAATAATAGTTTTTTTATAATAACTGTGATACATATCTTTATGAAATTTAGCACACGTCTTCTATGAATTAAGATGCATTTTCTGATGTAAAAACAGTTTTATTATTTTTAGCAGTGGCGTCCGCCCGGCTTTTGCATTGAATATTTTTGGAGAAAAAAATAGTACGCCACTGCCTATTCTTGAAATAAAAATTTGATCTTTTGATTTTCTTTCGCCCGACGCATGGTTTTCGCTAAAAAAAAATCGTTTTACTTCAGGGTCAAATCTGATGCGGTGACTGTTGCGTAGAAATCGCTTTTTTTCTTTTTTCAAGCCATTGAGTTCATTTCATATCAAATGTTAATTAATTCAGAAGTAAGGAACTTATTTTACTTTTGGAAAAAATAAAACAAAATCAAGTGCCAATAATAATTATAGCATTAAAATTTTAGCGGAAATTTCAGAATGTTCACATGAACGGCTTAAATTTATTAACTATTAATTATTAACAATACTAACATTTAATTATTAATTATTAACAATACTAACAATGATTATAAAAAGTGGACACCTTCACATAATAGGCATGCTTCCGCACCCGTGCACATTTTGTTAACAGACGAAGCAAATTTTTCTCGAAATGCTATTCAAAATTTCCATAACAATCGTGTGTGGATGGAAGAAAATCTGCATGCTATAACTGAACAATTTTCAGTTAATGTATGGGCAGGAATTATTAGTAATCATCTAATAGACCCATTTTTCCTACCAGGGCGCCTTGATGGCCAGTCTTATTTGCATTTTCTCGAAGAAGAACTACGTGGGTTGCTTGAAGATGTGCCAATTACGTTAAGAAATCAAATGTTCTTCATGCACGATGGAGCTCCTGTTCATTTCAGTATAATTGTTCGAAATCATTTAAATACAGTTTATCCTGATCGTTGGATAGGTCGCGGAGGACCTCAGCAATGGCCAGGAAGATCCCCTGATCTCAATAGTTTGGATTTCTTTTTATGGGGACACCTTAAAACTCTAGTGTATCAAACTCCCATTAACACTGTAGAGGATTTACGAGAGCGAATTTTTGCCTCGTGTGAAACTATACAGAATACGCCGGGAATATTTGAACGAGCGAATTCCATGCGAAGACGGGCGGAAGGTGGCCACTTTCAACAATTTTTATAATCATTGTTAGTATTGTTAATAATTAATAATTACTAATTAAATGTTAGTATTGTTAATAAATAGGGAATAGTTAATAAATGTAAGCCGGTCATGTGAACATTCTGAAATTATCGCTAAAATTTTAATGCTATAATTATTATTGGCACTTGATTTTGTTTTATTTTTTCCTAAAGTACAATAAGTTACTTACTTCTGAATTAATTAACATTTGATATGAAATGAACCCAATAGCTTGAAAAAAGAAAAAAAGCGATTTCTACGCAACAGTCACCGCATCAGATTTGACCCTGAAGTAAAGCGATTTTTTTTAAACGAAAACCATGCGTCAGCCGAAAGAAAATCAAAAGATCAAATTTGCTCAGAAACGAATGAGGATTCCAAAAATAATATTTATTTCAAGAATAGGCAGTGGCGTACCATTTTTTTTGCAGACGCCACTGCTGAAAATAAAATTGTTTTTACATCCGAAAATGCATCTTGATTCGTAGAAGACGTGTGCTAAATTTCATAAAGATATCTACAATATTATCACAGTTATTATAAAAAAACTATTTTTTTTTTGAAAATTTTACCGCTCTTTATCTCAAAAGTTAGGAGGTTCAGGACATACGTCCATATGAAGTTTTTTCCTTATTAAAATGGGCCCAAGAATCACCACCTTAAATATTAGCATGTCATTAAGGAACACCCTGTATAGTGGTTGTGGATTGGCCGGACTTTAATACCATAGTACACTTATGAGATGAGTTAGGAAGGCGCATGGCACATGAGACAGAGATAAATTCCAAATAACCTACAACTTGTAAATGATTTACTTCAAGAATGGGAGCAGATACTTTAAGAAAGAATTCGGTATATAATCAATAGTATACCATATCGATGTCTAAACTAAACGTAATACGAACAAAAGGAAGACATACCCGTTACTAAAATTTGTATTAGAATTAAAAAATGTATGTAATTTCAGTTGTTTTCGAATATTCTAAAAACACTTGTTTAAAATTGAAGACACAAGTGGATAAAGGTATCATGTCCATAGAATTAGTATTTCTATGGTTGTCACATTTTTTCAAAAAATGATTTTTATGTCCTAATAAACGTAAAATATACTCTATTTTTTGTTTGTGATAGTTCTGATTTCCAATTTTGATAAATAACGGCTATTCATCAGTTAGGAAGGTATCATGAGCCATATATCATAATGCAATTGTAAAACTTTAAACTTGTTTTTCTCGAAATATTTTTATTATTTTCTAAAAAAAATCTTTAATTATTTATTTTGTGTATTATAGGACTGGGAATATTGTATTTTCATTTGAAATAAAATACCACTATGATTCTTCTATAGTTAAATTTTTGATAGTGATCTCGTTTTGTGCAGTAATTTTTAAAGAAATTCTTTGATGTGGACTACGTCAAAAATTCTTGAAACGTTTCCTCTCATACCGATCAATTTATTGTTTAAAGTAAGTAAAGCAAACCTATGGGACTATGGATAAATGAGAGAAAAAGTAATTAAGAAAAGAGGAACAATTTACGAGAGAAATAAGAACAGTTTTTAAGAGAATGAAGATAACAAAAAAGGAAATTAATTCCAACTTAAATATAATTCAGATGTAAAATAAAATAGAAATAAATCACGAAGCTATAACGATATGTCACAAAAAAATACCGCAACAGGAAATGAATTATATCCAAAGAAAAACAGCAGAGGTAGAATATTATTTTCAATACTCTATTTGATTTTGCTTACTAAGACTAATTGTTATGACTCATCAGCAAGAAATAAGACATTCTTGATTCCAGTCTTCAATTTAACGCATTTGCAGATTCCATTAGAGACTGGATTCGAGAATGTCTATTGCTTGCTGATGATTCCTAATAAGGACTAAATTGGTCCAAGAATGACGTTCTCCTTATTAAACAAAATCAAATTTGAAAATAATTTTCTCTCTGCTGTTTTTCTTTGGATATAATTCAATGCCTGTTGAGGTATTAGAAAAAGGAGTATTATTTTGTGTGACATATGACTTCATGATTTATTTATATTTTATTTTTGAAAGATTAGTTTACAAGAGAAACAAAAATTAGTTTATATGAGGAAGTAGAACCAAATAGGAGAGAAATCAGTTATAGGTAGCGGATCTATAAATTAATACAAACTGGTGAAAACAAACAAAACAACAAATTGAAAATCAGTACCCGGTAGAAATCGATTTAACTTCTTAACCGGTGAAACAGAAATAATAATCGTTTAAAAGATAAATAAGATCAGTTTTGAAGAGAAAGAAGATCATTTTACAAGAGAAACAAGATGGGTTACATGTATCGAACAAACAATAGAACATACATAAGAACAATTTATGACAGAAAGAAGAACTTGGGATTGTGGGGATGGATTCCTTATTTTTATAAACAAAATTGTGGTTTTTATTTTCACATCTTCAAATGCATACTTAAGTTTTCGGATCTTTGACCAATAGTTTCTCCTTTCTTTATTGAGAGAAGAACAATAACATTTTTTAAGAGAAATAAGAACAGTAAGAACATTTTACGAGTGAAACGCCCCTCCTATGCATTCTACAAGATATCTGGTAGATTGGCTTTCAGGATACATAAAATTACATTTTTAAAATTCTAGGATATCATTGGAAACTGGATTTGTTTCAAGAAAGAAACTGTTGACAACCTCTACACATCTTTTATAATTTTATCACTATTTTTAATACTCAAATAGTTTAAATTCGCAATGTTTGTGCATTATGAAGGTTTAAATTTAAAATTGGATGATTTGACAGTTGGTTAAACTTAACATTGAGTGATTAGTTTCCTATCTGTGTTCAACATATTATATTCCATTCAAAATTGATCTGTGAGTAATATACTGTGTATAATTTTTAAAAATAATCATACAAAATTATTTAAAATATATTACAAATTGTTTTTGACGAGACTTATTGTGCCAGGATATGTACCTAATCGCTAAATTTAACTCAATGTCATGCAAATTTTGATAAACATATAGTTCATTGCTTCTTTGACATTGACTCTAAATTAAACTGATATTATCTTTGTAGAACAACATAAAAAGTTATTTTTGTTGTAATTAATACAAACAGTTTGAAATCTATATATAAAAATCCTAATTTTAATCAAACAATACTTAGCTAGGAGTGCAACTACTTTTTGAAATGATACGGGCATTACTGCGATAAATATGCTATTTTTTGACATAAACATGAATAAAACTGTTAAAATGTTGGGCAAGGATATTCTCATGGAACTGGGGTTGAGTGAAACAAATTTGAAAGTGTTTTCATGCGTAACTCAATCTAATCCATTTTATAAGATACGTTATTTTTACTTGGTATATCGGAGTTTTAGGGACGATGAAAGTGCCCTAGACATAAATGATAAATACCAAAAAATCAACTAATTTAATGGCTGAAAAGCGTGACATATCAAAACGAGGTTAATTTAATTTGGTGGGAATTGCTATATTATTTATATAATTGTTTTATAGATGGAAACATTTTATCCCTGAATAGAAATATGGCAGTGATAACTGTTAGAACCACTTTACATTTTGAAGTTTCCCTTGCGGCAAGTAAAATTGAGGTTATTCTTATTAATCGCAAGAGAAATTTCTGTCTGTATTACGCTTCGCAATTCATTGTAAACAATTTGTCAAATTAAGTGATTAAACAGGCACACCAACATAGTTAAGGAAACAGGTTTGTAGAGATAACAAACAAATTAGGGAAAACCATTGAGATAAAATAGCTGTACCAAGAGTGATGGAAAAGTGTAATCAAAATGGCGACTAGAATCGTAATTTATTTATTTGAAGTCAATAATTTTATATTTGGAGATGTATTTGTGTCATTTAAAAGAGGCCATTTTAAAAAATGGGCATTTATTCTCACCAAAACTGACTAACTCCACAAGCTCGAGTTTGACACATGACGTAAAAGTGTAACACAAAGGTGCGTACACTGTTAATATCGTTATAGCATCTCCTTTTTATTCTATCTAAATAGAGAAAACATAATATATAATAATTAAATAAAACATGTCTATCTACGCAAAGTCGTCCGGTGCTCGGCGGCGCCAATGTATAAAGGCGCTGTTGTTGGGCTACATAAATAGGAAAAATGATAAACCAAAAATAATGGTTTTACTACCTCATTCCCTTGCAACAGCAATAGACACGTATTCCATGCGTGACTAAACAAGTTCTGTTTAAAAATGACATGCATACTCTCTTTATGATTCATCCCCATACAAGTAGTGTAAAATAACCCTGTACAATTAACATAAGAATAACAATATATTTCATTATCCAATTGCTAGTTTAAAATTACCTAATTCAATAATCTTACATACAATAAAAATTATGCTTCAATTGTACAAATATTAGTACTGGGATACTTACGAATCTCACCTCAGAGAATACAAAAATCATACAAAAATCGATAGACAAAAACAGAGAAATGCATGGAGACCCTACTGCGAAGGTAGACTTGCTAGGGAGCTTTTAAGTTATCCTGACAACAGTACAGCAAACAAATACTTGACTATGACTAGACAGAATCTGAGCCTGATCACAGGGATCCTAACTGTACATTTCCAAGTACGGAAGCATATCTATATCATGGGGCTGTCAGAATCCACACTCTGCAGGGGATGCAAACAAGAAGATGAGACCATCCTCTACGATTGCATGACGCTCTCATTTATTAGAAGATTTGTATTCAGCGAGAATTATCGGATATAGGAGAAGCGGATCTTGACGTTGTCAACTACATTAAAACTGTATGGCTGGCTCACGAGCTATGGAGGATGCAAAGTGGGCCTAGTGAGGCCTAAGTGCCGTGAGTTACCCACCCCACACGTTACAGATACAAAGAAGCACGTTTAAAATAATTCTGGTAATTAAATGCACTGCACTCAACAATTTGTAACATAGAAGTCTGTCTCTCTTCACAAGCGAACTTGGTATAAAAACAAGACACTTTTAAAACCAATCACAAGACAGAGTTAAGGACAAGCTTTTTAGACTCGGCACACAAAGACGTTTTTTAGTAAAGAACAATTTCGACCTCCAAGCAAAACAGTCGCAAATTTAAAATTAAAACAAATGCTATATTCATAAGATTTTTTTAACCCGGCATGTTTTGTACTCAATTTATTATTTTAAACATGTACATCAATCAACTATTTGTTATTTAAATAAGTAGACAGTCAGTGATGTACACTCTAACAGTGAGATGAAAGTGGAATGAATACTTCAGTGTGTATAAAATGAAATTATTTTATTACAAATTAGTGTGAGCGGTTTCGGCTTACAAAGCCATCATCAAAGCCAACCTAAAAGACTTTAAAAATTAACAATTGAAATATTAAATGATATATACTATGTTTCGACCGATATGAACCATACAGAGGTTTTAGGAAAGTAGTGAGCATCGGAATTTGAAGAGTAGAATCATAGCATAGGTATATTAGCAGATTTACTCGTTCGAATATTTTCAGACGCGCAATTTCTTCGCGCAACTTTCCTGGCCTATAAAGAGTATTTTGAATGCAGCGTTTGTTTTGCATATCGGATGTTAACAAGGGTGTGTTCGAAGTTATCTGGTGTTTTTTTTCAATAGGATTTTTGTGACGTGTTGTACAACTAAAGAGAGTTAAAACACTACTTTTTTTTAGATTTCCTTTGGGGAATGACAGCAATTTTAAGGTTCAACTATGGCATCATAATGTATGAATCTATATGTTAGGTTTAAGAAGCGGAACCAACACAGAATTTTGTTAAAAATAATAATAATATATTTGACTTTTTGAACTCTTCTTGTAAAGTTGGAAAAACAAAATATCAAAATACATTTGAATTTTCAACAGAACAAAATGATTTTCTGTTGGAATGTTTTGATATGTTTGAAAACTTGGAAGCAATAAATTCTAAAGGAAATAATATAACTTCGTCAATAAAATGATAAAATGTATAAAAGGTTGTAAATTATTAATAGAAAGGTTTTTAGTGAAAAATAAGGGCATGAAATTCTTGTTAATCTTGGAAATTTTTTTCGGAGCAGTACTTCAGCAAAGTGATAACTCCATAAATCCCATCTGTATTCAAAATTTCACGGGATATACACACAACCAAACTTATATGGAATCAACCAGTATTAATATGAAATATTCGATTACTTTTTTTTTGTTACAAGCGATGGAAAAGTACATGTGTTCACGAACAAGACCAGGTAGATAAATAAAATAACTAGATAAGATTTGTCCTGGCAGTGTCGATTTTACTGTTTCGCTTGCAAGTCGCATTGACTTTATAATTTATTTCTTCTCGCACATTTAAAAAAATGCCGTACCTGGGGTTTGGGAACCCTAAAGAATAGACCGAGGAGAAGTCGTGGAAGAGTAACTATAGAAGGACAGGATCGCTTTGTAGTTCAAATAGCAAGAAGAAATCTCACAACATCTCATCCAGAGCTTCAAAGGCAAATTTTGCAAGCTACAGGTGCGAGTGTTTCTGTCGAAATTATCAGAATTATTTAGCAGAAGACAGTTAAGGGTTCCAGAACTTTCAAGGCAAAATAGAGCCGACTGTTTAAATTGATGTTTGGATCATGAAAATTGGACTATTGAAGATTGAAAAAATGTCTTATTTTCGGATGAAACCAGAATCGGCCTACGATCCGATGACCGGCAAATTCGCATGTAAGAGATAGAGAGAGGCAAGCTAGACTCCATGCTGCCAAAACTATCCCGAAATAGAAAATAGGTACTTTAACGTTTTGGGGTGGAATTATAATTGGTGAAAGAACTCCTTCAAAATTCCCTTTCGACAAACGCCAACAGGTCAAAGGCATCATAATTTAGTTTTGCAACCCGTAGTCAGGCTCTGCCGAGGTGGTTTTGGTGATTTTTTTAATTATGCAAGATAATGCACCTCCACATATCAGCATTGTTGCAAAATTTTTCTTAGAAACGGAAGGTGTAGCAGTTTTAGAGTGGCCTTCTTGCTCACCGGATCTTAACCCTATAAAGCACTTATGGGATAAGATCTAAAGAAAGATTAGAGCACGTCAAAATAACCCTGGTAATACAGAGCAACTTATACAAGCGGTTTTAGAGGAATGGACAAAAAATGTTCCCCAAGAAGAAATTAACAACTTGACAGATAGCACGCCTCGTCGCACTCGTGCTTGCATCGAAGCAAGAGGTGGCAATACTGGTTATTAAAATTATTTAAATAGCATTATTTCTTGTTAAATTGTCATTTTCAGAAAAATTATTTTTATAGAAATCAACATTTTTTGTTATTTGTTCTGTTATTAAGAAAAGTGTAATAATTTTTATTTATTTTTGTAATAAACTTGGTTTGGAAAAACTGCTCTTTACTCCTCAGTGACTATTTTCAAATTAAATTATATTTCTCGAAATTACTGGGTGATTCCATATAAGTTTAGTTGTGTGTGTTTATGGTTAAATAATAATAAAAAAAAAAACGTTTATCGAAACATTCATATGAAATCTGTATAACGTTTGCTAATGCATGTAATGAATTGGTTGAAAGTGCAATTTACACTTACGAAATAGTAATTTACGTTATGTTACCGGAGAGTAGTGTTTTACAGGTCAAGACAAGCAGATTCCAATGCGAGCCGTAGTCGAGACCTGCTTAACACTAATTTTCGGTCGCGTGACGTACAATATTTTTTTAATACCAACAATTCGATGTAAACTCAATTATTTATTTTATTTAACAAATAATAAAACTAGATAATGGATACAACTGCATAAACGAACCAAATGAATTATTTTTGAATATTTATGTTAAATGTACATTTTTGTTGCTTCCAAAATTTCTTCTGTAAATTCATTTTCTATGGCAGCATTTTTTTAAGACCGACCAGAAAATATACATTTTCTTAACAATTTTTCGTCCAGAAAATAACGTTTTGCCGATCAAGATCGGAAAGTAGACGTTACCGGCAAAAACTTTTACCAGTCCCCGTTTTTCTCATTTTTCCGGTCGCTGTTTTTCATTTTTCCGATCGCTGTTTGATTTCGTTACTATGGTAACAACGTTCCGATTTATTGCCAAGTGACAGTTAGTTGATTTTTAATTTGTTATTTATGTCAAACTTGTTTTCACAAATTTAAAAATATGGATTCAGATTTTAAATTATCTGACAGAGAAAATGAAATTCCAGAAAAAAATTTGGAAGCAGCAAAAATGTACATTTAACATAAATATTCAAACATAATGTATTTGGTTAGTTAATGCAGTTGTATCCATTATTTAGTTTTAGTATTTGTTAGTCACTTTATTAAATTAAATAAATAATTGAGTTTACATAGAAGTGTCGGTTTAAAAAAAAATATTGTACGTCACGTGACCGAAAAATAGTGTTAAGCAGGTCTCTCCAAGCTTCTAGTTCTCGCCTACGGCTCACCATGGAATCTGCTTGCCTCGACCTAAAAAACACTACTTTCCGGTCTTGTAAAGTAAATTACTATTACCGGTCCCTAGCGTCTACTTTCCGGTCTTGATCAGCAAAACGTTATTTTCTGGACGAACAATTGTTCAGAAAGTGTATACTTTCTGGTCGGTCTTAAAAAAGGCATTTACAAATACAGACTTTAACTTATTTGGAAGTCTGTATATGCCTCATAACAATTTTGTCAAATTTATTACATCTATGGAAATACTTTTTCAGGAGCATTTTGAAAATTTGTGTACACAAGAAAATGTAAAAAATTAGTAACTTTATTTCAATTATTAAAATTTGAACATCAGTACAACAATTTTAATTATAACTATATACATAATTTATAAAATAGAATAGAACATTAATAATATGACGACATGTTTAAAAAAATATATACTTTAATAATTAAATTAAGTTGCGAATTGAAAAACTTTTATGTATTTTTCTTTACACATTTATTGGCCATCCTCAATTATATCAAATTAGGAAATTTACAAAAAAAAAACAAAAAAAAATAAAACATTTAAAAAATCGTATTTGTTCACCATACTATTACAGTATATTGCTATGGCGCTAATATATTAAATAGTATATTTAAAGTAACCTTATGCGATCATGAAAAAATACTTCAATATTTTAACTATAGCAAAACAATTTTTGACATGCTCAGATTCTTAATTTAAAACGCAAGAACTTGTTAAACACGGGCCTGTTTATTTACAAGAAAGTTGTCCACCGTCCGAAGCCACAGAATATGGATCCGAATCCACGAAACTGGCTGAATTAGATCAAAGTTCCGCCGCTTGAGTGATTCTGCTGGTATACCTATGCTGTGGTAGAATAAAGGGAAACGACTCTAGATAGTGACTAGACCACGACCCGTACATGTCACCTAGTCGAAGAGAAAAGGGTAAATTAGAAACGAAGGAGGAAAAAAAAAGGAGGAGAAAAAACTCTTCACATCATTTATAACTCTTTCATTTTTTCATATTTTAGTTTACGTAACGGAATACAAAACATGTTAAAATTCTAGAAATATATACTCGTATGGATTTTTAAACCGATCGGCAGCGATCATTTTAGCCATTTTTTCCCAAGAATTGGATCTGCAATACGACTTGCGACAATAAATTTTCAACCCGTCGCTATTTTCACAATTGTAAAAAAATTTCAACAGCTAATAGAAAGAACATTAGTGCGCAGAGGTAGAATAGTAGTTTCCGAAATTTTACTTGCAAGCAACTAACTGTAAAGTGGTTCGTAGAGCGTAGATGGACCGAATGTGCGGTTAACAATAGCAGCTTGTTGCTAGATTGCCCAAATTCGACAGTGATTGCATAGTGCAGTCGACAGCAATCGCAATTGCGATCCGTCTATTTCCGCTCTCAGACTTTAATCCTGCAAATCTATTGAACGATGTATGTGGGGCTTAATGAAAATATATATAAACTTCGTAGATGTGCCTAGTTCATAGCACGCCATCTGGGCGATAGCGGATGCATCAATGTTCCAAAAATTGATAGCTCATTAAACATGAAAAGATCTTCAAGAAACCGTCTATAAGAAAATACGCGTGTATTGTTAATTTAGAGCCGTCATTTTAACGTTCACAGCTGACTCTTCTTACATTCAGTTTTGTCATGTTTATATAAAAAATATTCATATTTATATCCTGCCCATTAGAATTAAATATTGTTTGAAACCAACGATGAACAACTACTAGACCAATTTTATTTACAAAAGGCGAATTGCAAGCATTCACGTTGTTAACCATCATCAGTTGTCAAATTAATACGGGATAGTATATGTACAAGTATTGTTTGTCGTTATAATTCAGAATTTATTTAACAAAAGCTTTAAACGCACACAATGCTGTCAATATTACAATAAGGGAGTGTATTTGCATTATTAATGCCAGTTATTATCAGTTTAATGTATTTTTCTGGTTATAACTATTGTAGTTGAAGGTGATTTCTAGGAAAGTACGCCATTTGTTTTGCAGTGTAAGCAAGCGTCGTAGTTCCAAGTTCTGGTTCATTCATAAAACGCGTGCTCTGTATTAACATAAAACACGAATTTCAAGTAAACAAATGCTTATTTATGAATAAAAGGATTCGTTTAGTAGTTTTTCGTCGTTGTTTGAAACTAATATTAATTCAATTTTAGTAAATACAGTGCATGTTAATGTTAAATTAAATTTACAGATTCTGGTTAAAAACAATTTTAACCCTATCGTGCATCAGTTGAACTTGGGATTGAATTAAATGTAAATAAAACAATTTGATACAATGATTAAGTCAAAGCAGCGTTTATGAATATAAGTAAAGAGTAAGAAATAGAAGATATATTTACAAGTAACATGCTTCTAACGGATGAATCATGCAAATAATAAGATACAACATGCAAATACATATACATAATTATTTTTCATTTTATTTTTGGTTTTATAATCGTATGAGAAATGAAAAAGTGACCAGTAGGAAAAGTCATCAAATGACCAACATTTTGTTTGGTTACGGGCAGTAAGTCTTTGAAAGCTTTATAAAGAAAAAAACTTCTAAAAGAATGGTAAATCTATAATTAGGTAATTAAACTGACGTAGTTTAGCGATTAAAAACTTGATTGAGAAAGGTTTTATTTGATTAATCAGCCATTTTTAAAATAGAGTAGCAGAAGCTCACTATTTCAATTCGAAATAATAGTAAAAGCTGTCAGCATGCTAATACAATTAAAATTTGTTAATCGATATTTTACAATTTCTATTATTATATGTTCCCAATTCTTCAATGTGCAAAACGGATGCATTTTTTGTCCTATAAAAGTAAATACGTCAATAGTTTAAACCACGTATGCAGGTTTTCAAAATCAAAAAGCAAAATAAAAATTAAACATATAAAGAAGTTTTGTAAATCTTTGTTGAATAACATGAATAAATTGTTTTAATAAAATTACGTGTGCCATGAAACGTCAAACATTAAATAATTATCTAGAAGAGAGCTGTCATTTTAATTTATAAACTATAAAAACTAATTAAAAATAGATAGCCACAGAAAAAGTATAGTGTCGCAAAGAACGTTCAATTCTGAAGAGTAAGCAGCATTCCCATAAGAAATGAGTACCATTTCTGGCTAATTAAATGGTTGAAATGGTTTGGACATTTTAAAAAGGAAGAAAATAATTATATGGAAAATTTAGCAAGAAAAGTTATTAGGGTGTGACAAAAAGAATAGTGCATACAAAAAATCAAAGAAAATTATTCATGTTGTCAAAAAAACTAAAATGTTGCCCAATGTAACTAAAAAATACTGAAACCATTAAAAATTTAGAAATATATTTGAAACCACTAATTTAAAAAACTTCTCTATGAGACCAAGTAATATCAAAAGTCAATAGTGATTTTAATATTTTACATTAACTTGTATTTAAAAAACCATATTATTAATCGAGATATTGACAGCTGACAAGATGGCAAAAAATAAAGCTATTAAAAATGAAATCGAATTTTATACGACTTTGTCAGAGAATTTATCATTCTAAAAATATCTAACTACTGATACCACGAAATACTAAACAATCAGAAGGGTCATTTAGGTCAGCCTTTCAGAGTTGTCACGTCACAGCTGTCAACTGTCACATGCGGAGGGAAATATGAGATTTTACCATATTTGCTATTATTAAAGGTATAATCAATTAACCACCCTTAACCCTAGAACGGTATCGTACGTAAACTCTATGTATGGTTTGTAGCAAAATAACCTTTTCCACTAATTATTTTAAATTATGAACTTAAGCTTCAAGCAGTTCCTCAGGCAACATCCACTTGTGAAGATTTGTAGGTATCAGTATTGCAACGAGGTAACAAATGGACATATGGCTTGTTTTTGAAAAGTCTACACGTAAAAATTACACATTGATACTAATTAGTAGTTATATGTTATGACGTGTCACCAAGCTTCGCTTATTTATCGGTGAATTGGCCCTATTTGTCTTTACAATATGATAAACATGCTTGTATCAATTCATATATAATTTACTAACATAATTTTCAAGCATCAGGTGGTAAACCTTAAACCCTAAAGTTTTACTCATCACAACGTCAATTGAGAAATATTGCAAATTTCTATAAGGTCAGCCACTAATAGTGACAACGTAATTAGAGTTAAATAAATACCATGCTAAAATAAGTCTTATTGCAAACCGGAAGTTTTGACATTAGAGACTTTGTCCTTATACATATTTCTAACCTCATTAAATAACTTTTATATTAAAGTTCATCTTTTTTATTGTCTATAATAGTACATAATATGGAAGAGGCATTATAAATTACCATATTAGAAGGTTTAGATGACGACGATATTAATATTTAATATTAAAAAACTTCGACCTGAGCGAATATCGGCGAGTGCATCCGAAAGCTATAAAGTCGCCACTATTTGCTGCCTTAAAAATCCACAATTAAGGGACAGGTAGAATCTGTAATAAATTCTGTAATAAGTTCAGTTCTGGAACGTAAACGATCTGCGCATGCTCAGATGTTAAAATAAGAGAGGCGCTAATAGCGAACTGGCAAAATATCTCTAACAGGAAATTTGAGTACTAAAGGCAATAATAAGAACAGTATTAAATGAGCCTTATCCACAGCAAAAGACTAGATTGAAAAGGGACAATGGAAATATTGCCACCTTTGTCCTACATCAAATAAAATAATGAAAAGTACCTATTGCTTAAAATGCAACAAACCAGTAAGTGGAGAACCAAATAAAAATATGCCAGGGTTACAAGGAAGATTTTCATAAAAATATGGGTTATACCCATTGTAACGAAATTTTCTTTGCACGTCATCAATGATAAAACTTGTTTATCAAATTGAACTAATAAATCATTGCTGTAAAGGTACGTTTACATCTGGCATTTATTGCATGAGATTTATGTCTGACAGTTGTTTAGTCCAGTGTAAACACAAAAATTTCTGTCAGACATATATGTATGAGTGTTCGACAATATGTATCGACACTTATTTTAGAACTAATGTAAACACTTAAGGCGATTTTAAATCAGATACTATGTCTTAAATATGAATGACTATACTAATATAAATCAAAAACAATGACGTCATATTGAATATTGTCTTGAAATGGTCAAGTTTAACTTGAGGCAATTTTAAATCAGTTACTAGAAATGTGACCAACTCAAGTATGGCCAAGGTTCTAACGTCATTATAATGACATTCTATTAATATGATTTAAAAATGTTTAGTTTATATTGACATTAACATGAAATTGTCAGATATCGTGAATTTTTGTTTGTAGTTAGGATTTGGTTTTGAATTTGTAGGGATAAAAAATTAATAGTTGTTTTGTGTACTGATCATGGATAAAGAGAAAATTGGTGTTGTAGTTGCTTTGGCCTCTGAAATTTTATCAAACCTTTAGCCATGTTCATTAATATATCTTGTCTAGCTTGAAAATTAATTGGTTTTTCATTTACAAAAACCTTAAATACGTCCATATCTAGGTACTCAGCTAGGGTTGCCAGACGTCTCGCTTTAGGCTTAATTGTCCCGCTTTTTAACTTGCTGGCACGCGTTACGCCAAAGTACAAAAATGCCCCGCATCCCACCTAAATGCTACCTATGATTTTTAAAAAATCTATGAAAATAATGAAAATCTATGAAAATCTATGAAAATCTATGAAAATCTATGAAAATCTATGAAAATCTATGAAAATCTATGAAAATCTATGAAAATCTATGAAAATCTATGAAAATCTATGAAAATCTATGAAAATCTATGAAAATCTATGAAAATCTATGAAAATCTATGAAAATCTATGAAAATCTATGAAAATCTATGAAAATCTATGAAAATCTATGAAAATCTATGAAAATCTATGAAAATCTATGAAAATCTATGAAAATCTATGAAAATCTATGAAAATCTATGAAAATCTATGAAAATCTATGAAAATCTATGAAAATCTATGAAAATCTATGAAAATCTATGAAAATCTATGAAAATCTATGAAAATCTATGAAAATCTATGAAAATCTATGAAAATCTATGAAAATCTATGAAAATCTATGAAAATCTATGAAAATCTATGAAAATCTATGAAAATCTATGAAAATCTATGAAAATCTATGAAAATCTATGAAAATCTATGAAAATCTATGAAAATCTATGAAAATCTATGAAAATCTATGAAAATCTATGAAAATCTATGAAAATCTATGAAAATCTATGAAAATCTATGAAAATCTATGAAAATCTATGAAAATCTATGAAAATCTATGAAAATCTATGAAAATCTATGAAAATCTATGAAAATCTATGAAAATCTATGAAAATCTATGAAAATCTATGAAAATCTATGAAAATCTATGAAAATCTATGAAAATCTATGAAAATCTATGAAAATCTATGAAAATCTATGAAAATCTATGAAAATCTATGAAAATCTATGAAAATCTATGAAAATCTATGAAAATCTATGAAAATCTATGAAAATCTATGAAAATGTATGAAAATCTATGAAAATCTATGAAAATCTATGAAAATCTATGAAAATCTACGAAAATCTACGAAAATCTACGAAAATCTACGAAAATCTACGAAAATCTACGAAAATCTACGAAAATCTACGAAAATCTACGAAAATCTACGAAAATCTACGAAAATCTACGAAAATCTACGAAAATCTACGAAAATCTACGAAAATCTACGAAAATCTACGAAAATCTACGAAAATCTACGAAAATCTACGAAAATCTACGAAAATCTACGAAAATCTACGAAAATCTACGAAAATCTACGAAAATCTATGAAAATCTATGAAAATCTATGAAAATCTATGAAAATCTATGAAAATCTATGAAAATCTATGAAAATCTATGAAAATCTATGAAAATCTATGAAAATCTATGAAAATCTATGAAAATCTATGAAAATCTATGAAAATCTATGAAAATCTATGAAAATCTATGAAAATCTATGAAAATCTATGAAAATCTATGAAAATCTATGAAAATCTATGAAAATCTATGAAAATCTATGAAAATCTATGAAAATCTATGAAAATCTATGAAAATCTATGAAAATCTATGAAAATCTATGAAAATCTATGAAAATCTATGAAAATCTATGAAAATCTATGAAAATCTATGAAAATCTATGAAAATCTATGAAAATCTATGAAAATCTATGAAAATCTATGAAAATCTATGAAAATCTATGAAAATCTATGAAAATCTATGAAAATCTATGAAAATCTATGAAAATCTATGAAAATCTATGAAAAATCTATGAAAATCTATGAAAATTCTATGAAAATTCTATGAAAATTCTATAAAATCTATAAAAATTTATAAAAATCTATAAAATCTATAAAAATCCATAAAAACCCGTCATGTCATATTTAAAAACAAGTCATTAATTAATTTATATTCTCATAAAAAAAAGATACTGTACGTAAATGTAAAATGTGTAAATGCGTAAATTTTACATGAAGATACCAACAAGAGGTAGAAATTAAATGATACCGTTCTAGGGTTAAGACTAGGAACCTTTGCTACAAAAAGTGTAGGATAAATTAGAAAAATATAATGATTTTCCTTTTATACAAATAAACAAAGACTGTAAAAAGTTAGCTCTATCATGCATCAAAGTCTACTGAATATGGAGAATAGTTTCAGGATTTTGTACTAAATATATCCTTTCTGATTATTAAGCCTTTTATACTACTACATACATACCCGTAAACCTTTACAGATGACCCGCAACTAACGTAAATGTCAATACAAAAAACTGTCAAATAATCTGAAAAATAATTCTTAATTTCTCTATAGAATGATTTTTAGATATGTTTTGTAATCACCTCTATAAAATGATAGTTTGGTTTAAGAATTTTAACAGTTCTCATTTGTTGATGCATGTAAGTAAACATAGATGAATGTACAGTTAAATTAATACACATTCTAATTAATGGGAACTGTACAATATTTCTAAACCCCCATTAGCCTTATAGGTGTGTGACAAAGTCCCGAATTTTTCTCAGTGCCAACACAGAAGTTAACCAATCACAATTGACACATTCACAAAAAAAAAATAAGAGCAAAATAACTCAAAATACTAATAAACCATAAATTTAACAAGTTATGCTACAAAAATTGTAAAAGCAATTAAAACATGAAGCAATTTAAAAACTAAAGATGACGTGCAAAAAAAAGTTTGTACATTTCATCTGTAAATGTAATTTTGTGAATGATAGTGAATGAGTAATCAAGTGGATTTTCTAGACAAAAATGTGTCATTTTACCTGCCTAGTCAGAAAAACAAAATGGATCTTCCTGGCAATAGGGAATTCTCTTATTTTTTTTATTTCAAAAATTGCTAGACATTTATATACTGTAAGATCCATATCTACGGAATACATTCATTTTTGGCATTATTATATACTTTTGGGGAAAAACTATTTCTCTTCTAAATTTGACAATTTATAGTAAGAACATATTATCCTTCTCTGTGGTAACTTGTTTTAAAGGGATTTCAATTATCTCTTCAGCAAGTACATTTGAAAAGTACACTCTATAGGCGAGTTCGGATAGTCAGGGGCTGGAGCGGGACAAAAGCTGAGTTTTTTAGGGTGCTTTTAAATGACATTTAAGCGTGTTAAACTGTCACTAATCGGACTAAACCGAACGCTAGAAGGGTCGTTTGGAGTAAAAAGTGTTAAAGGAGTTAAAGGAACTTGGCAGACCGAACGCAATGTAAATATTATTTAACATCCTTTGCTTCATTCTACGTAAAGTTTTGTGATGGAGACATCAAAATTTTACATTTTCAAAATTAATTTTCTCAGTTATGGTTGCACCAAATTTAAAAAACTTTATATTGCTGAAGAGAGAATTAAAATCCCTTTCAAACAAGGTACCGAATCCCTTTCTTATTAAAAGTTTTCGAGGAGGTGTAACAGGAGGTAATATTTTCGTACTATAAATTGTCAAATTAAGAATAGAAATCGACGTGTTTCACGTTTTTCCCAAAAGTACATAATAACGATAAAAATTAATTTATTCCATTCATATGAACTGAACTGTATAAATATAGACAGATAAAAGCTCTTTGGTATGTGTGTCACAAGTTTTTATTTACTACTGTAACGCCACTGATTTTAACTCTTTAAAAAATATTCTTTTCGTTTCCCGACTATAGTCTAAAGAAGAAAAAAGTGCAGTAATTTAATTTGCAGAACGTAGTACAGGTTCAAGAGGTAGACATTTTATTTATACCTCATCCTTTAATGCTTATTTGTAGAAAAAATGAAAATTTTAATACATCTGATCGGCCTAATATAAGTTTACGTTTACTTTAAATTATGTTTTCATGGGTTTTACTGCAATAAACAATTTCTTTTGACAGATAAGTCAAACTTTATTTATTCATTCATTCTGGGATAAAGTGCTACCCCGGGTACTAGTTTAAATTTGTTTTATTTACTTCCGAATCACTAATTTAAGTAAACCGC
>OV651813.1:93315514-93341587 GCA_927349885.1 Psylliodes chrysocephalus
AAAATGTAAAATATTTTAATAATTATTACCTTTGACCACTCTCTGGCCTTCTGTGTTACAGTCGTGATGTTCTTCTCCTTACACCATAAAGCTCCCATAAACGCGCCGATACTAACTCCCCCTACCATATCAATAGGAATTCCTGCTTCCTGAAAACGTCAAAATAAGTTATTAAAAAACAGAAATCTCCAAAATAAATTAAAGTTAATAAAATAAATGTATCAAGTAGGAAATATTTAATTGACAGCTCAACAAGACTTGTTTTGCCAGTGTAGCAGGGTGTAACAAAGTAAGCTTATATAAATACATTCCATTTTGTAAAGTTTAATCGGAAGCATAAGTTGTTCAAACTTGTTATAATTGCTTTGGACACGGAATTAAACAGGGTGATTCTTAAGTTGACATTTCTCATTTAACAGTTTCAAATATACAGCATTTTAAAATAAATTTAAAAAATTAAAAATAGGATAAAAAGTGAATTTTTGATCTGATATCCACAGTGGCCCACAAGAAAAAATCCAGGCCTGTCATAAGTCGGAAAGTGCGGATACTTTCCTGAATAGGTGAACCAGTCGAAATGGACCAGTTGCGAGGCCACCGAGGTAGGTAGAACTATTTTATTATTGTTATTATTTTAATGACTTCTATTATGTTTAGGAATTATCCAAAAGACAAGTATAGTTACTTTTCAAAATGTTTACAGCAACAGAGAAATGAGCTCTCTACATTTTATGAGGATTTTGCCACTGCACGGCCTAAGGTTACCGGCAAAGCTAGTCTTGCTGAACTTGTAATTTACCTGTATGGCTTTAATCATTCCAATATGAGCTGCTCCTCGTGCTCCTCCACCACCTAATACTAAACCTACTGATTTTCCCGTTAACCATCTAGCTAAACGTGAAAAATCGGAATGCACGTTCGGGGCTGTTGTGCATATTTTTGAGTATAATTCATTCTAAAACAAAAAAAAACTATAACTGAAAAATAAAAAAAACGTTTTTGTTTTTTTTTTTATTTAAAAAAAAAATATGATAACTATTTTGTGTTATACACTTTTTTGTAAATTAATGGTCACCAAGACTGCCTGCTCTTAACCCAGCGGAAATGAAAAATTACCCGAATCAGCTAGTTTTCAGATAATTAACAGTTCAAAAACAGTTTAAAACATTATTTGAAAGCCACTTAACGACATCTTCATAGAGCATTTGACTCAACAAACTGTGTTGAGAGCAGAGGCGAAATTATTACTAGGCGGCTGCGATTGATCAGTATTTTAAAAATAACCGCCGTCGAATGACGTAATCGTATGCCTTTGTTACCAACAATTTGAACCCTTTCTCTCTTTGACTTTAAACAATCTTATGAGCAAAGCGCGATGAGTTGAATCAATTTCTTTCAAAAAAATCCGAAGAGAAAGGTAACGTGAACAAATGTACAGATAGTGTTTTTTAGATGTGATATAATTATTGAAAATTAGTTGATGAGCATTAGAGAGGATATATTTCAAAATAATGTGGTATTTAATTTCGCTTTAACTTGAAAACACTAGTTTATGGTTTATTGGTTTAGGAGTTAATTTATAGCTCGTGCCAAAGTCAGCTGAAGCCATAACCGGCCTAAGTATGAATTTAATTAAATAAAATAATGGAATTTTGAATGAAATAATTGGCTAACAATCAATTATTTATTGACGGCGTACTTACAATTCTATAAACAGATTTCCTAGCAAACACTCTATTCTGACACATAATATGATGATGTGACGACACCCATGTTCTCATATTTAACCATGCAATCGTGTTTTGTGGTTTCCCGTCTTCTCTATGTAATAGTACTAGTTCCTTTTGTGTCCTTATGGCCAACCTTTCAATTTCCTTTTCTACTTTTCCTATTATACAAAACAAAAATTATATTTAATGGGTATTTTTATAATTATTTTCAATTGCTTTTAACCATGTTTAACAATAAAAAAATGTAATATTTTATAGACTTGAGGATGGTAGAACAATTGATTGAAACACAGACTAGTTTTTTTTTAACTGACTATACATGTACATATGAAAATAGATAGTAAGAATATTATGTTTAAAAAACGATGGTCAATAAATTTGGCGTGAAATTCTCAAAGTTAAATATTAGAAATATTCCCCTCTTTCCAATCATTATTCTACACTTAGCTGTGTCTAAGAACGAATAAAAACAACACAGGAAATTAAACAATAACATAGGGCTGATAACGGACCTAAAAAATTAAACTTTCCTCAAATTGTAACATGAAAAAAATTAAATATAAAAATAGCCTTTATTAATAAAAATAAAAAACAAGTCTTAAAAATAATTATAAAAAAATTAATTATAATAATTATCGATGGCAAAGTTTGTGTCCCGAGGGCCTCTGGTCCGAGGGACAGCAATTGCCTGAGGTTATTAAGGCCCATTAATTCCAGTGGTACATAGATAATTTTATTTCTGACAGATTTCAATAAAATTTTGTTCATTTTTAAAACGGAGAAAATGTACCAATTTGTTACCTTCCCGGTATATTTGAATCAGGTACCGTTGATTATAAGAGTTTTGTTGTTGCTATGTTACTTGTTTATAAACAGAACTTTGTCACAGTTTATAGCTAAAGTATCAGTTCGCTCACTCTGCGTCGGCACTTTTGATCTCACTGTGCAACTCAGATTTGTATCCCTGGCGCATACAGAATCAAATCATAACCAATCAACCGCCTATATTCAAACAGCAGTCTTCTGCACATCCTGAATTTGTATCCCTGGAGTGGATATTATTTTGGAACATTCAACTGGTCCAAGTGAGCTAACTGATTCTTTAGCAATAAACTGCGACTTTGTTATCAAGCTGTGTTTGCGTTAAAAACTATTTCTACCCCAAATATAATGGAGCAGATTTTGAAAAAAGTTGAAAAAAGAAGAGAATCATTAATTCCACCGAAAAATGAAGCCGTATACCAAAAAGAATACAAGATATATCTGGAGTGGCTGACACGGAATAATGTTATGCCAAAATATGCCACTGAAACTGTATTACTAGCATATTTTCAAGAATTGGTAAGGAATATTGTATGTTTTTCGGTAGATTTGCTAGTAATTGTGTTTATTCGCAGTCAGAAACGTATAGTCCGAATTCTTTATGGACTAAATGGTCAATGCTAAAATCGATGGTGACTATACATGAGAAAAGAGATATCACCAAGTTCAATGAACTAGAGGCTTTTTGAAATGAAAGACTAAGAGTTATAAGCCGAAAAAGTCGGCTGTTTTATCTCCTAATGATGTTATCAGATTTCTAAAGAACGCCCATAATGAAATTCATTTATTGCATAAGGTAATTTTTTTCCTATTTTCCTTTTTGTGTGTATTTATTTCCTTTTTTTGTTTTAGGTTGTTTTGATTATGGGTTATTTTGGAGGATGCAGAAGTCAGGAACTTTTGAATATAAAGATATCGGATATAAAGGACCGGGATTCCGTTATGGTAGTGAACGTACCGGAAAGTAAAACTGGTGTATCGAAGAAATTTACAATTGTGGATGAAAGAGTTCTCTGCTTTGCATTTGTTAAGACTTTATATGTCTTTGCGTCCTAAAGGTATTGAACGATTTTTTTTGAGCTTCCGACAAAATAAATGTACATCTCAGCCAATTGGAAAAAACATGTTTGGGAAAATCCCCAGCAAAATCGCAATGTATTTAGGATTGCCAAACCCATCTTTCTATACGGGACATTGCCTTCGTCGCACTTCTGCTACTGCTCTAGCCAATGCAGCAGCAACTATGACTAACTTAAAAAGACACGGAGGTTGGAAAAGTTCCACGGTGGCGGAGAGGTATCTGGAGGATAGCATCGAATTGAGAAATAAAACAGCACGTATGTTGTCTACTTTGCGATTAGAAGAGACAGGTACCCCGACTGTAGTGAAGAGAAGATCCAGCCATACAAAAGAAGAAATTGTTTGCAGTGGCGGTAATAATTTTCAGGGAACATTTCAAAATTGTACATTTATTATTTGTAATGACGCTAATAAATAAAATATGGTTCAGTTTTCATTTCATAAATATATACACATATATGTATATTAGCATTTTTTATTTTATATATTTTTACTTGTGAAAGGTAGAGGGAATTATAGAATCTATAATGTCCCAAGGGAGTTATGATCCTCTTTATTGATAGCGTAACTATGACGATATAAGTTTATAATATCCCTGTCAGAAATAAAAAACTTAAGGCCTTTATTAACATATTTTTTTAATATTTTATACCTATTCTTATACCAGAAAAACTTGTAACATGCAATTTAAGCAGATTCAGTAATTTTGGATTTTTCAACTTTTTATTTCTATTTTTTTACAATAGGTTTTTGACGTTTTCCCAAATAAATATAAAATAAAAACAAATTCTCAAAACCATGTGTTATTATAACTCTTTTTTATCAATTATTTTCTAATGCCTTTAATTTTGAAAAGTTGAAAAAATATTCTTTCTAAAGAATTTCCATAAAAAATATTGCTTTTTTAACCAAAGATGTGTTTCACAATTTTAATATTTTTGCCACTTTTTCACCTCTCAAGAACATGTTGTTTAATTATGACACCTTGTCTCAACTTAGCAAGCATTTTTTTACAAACATAATCCCTATTTTTTTATTATTATTATTATTATTATTATTATTATTATTATTATTATTATTATTATTTACCAATATTTTTAGAACATATTTAATAGAGTTACCTAAAGAAGGATGGTTGTCACCAAGCCCCACAATCAAAATACAATCAGCTTGTCGAATACATCTTTGCGTCCAGGCACTAACAGTTAAATCACATTGATACAAAGAAATTCTATGTTGGTCTTCTTGTTGGGCTAACCACGAAGATAACCTATACTCGTTGTTGGGATCCATTATTGTCGCTCCAAGCGTTTTACGTACTACATCTGAAGTCAGTCTTAGAGTTGATCCTAAACCAAAACAAAAAAATCAACTATGGTTAAGGAAAGGAGGGAGGGAAACAGTCTTTATCACAATAGAAAAAAAATTGTATTCATTATTAAGGGCCATTAGTTTCGACCAAAGCCCATCCATCAGGCCTAGACGAAAAACAAACAGTTATATGGAGACAAACCAATGAATAATACAAATTACACATTGAAAAGGTTGAAAATCAACAGAAGTTGAAAATCAACAGAATAAAGCTACTTAAGGTACAATTTTAATGATTGGGTTAAAATTCAGCATAAATACTCAGAAGTAGTTCAAAAAAGTTAAAAATATTAATTGTAAAGATTTTGAAACATGAAGCAAAGTATTTAAATTATTAACAAGTAGCTTAAATTAACAATATCCTAATCAAAAATTGAATTATGGAGCAAAATATTTAATATCTTAAAAGAAAGTTAGTGCAAATTATAAATTTAAAAACTTGGAAGTCAACCCAAGTAAAATTATTGTTGATCGACTTACCAATGGCACTTAAACAATGGTAAATTTCGTAAGTGACGGCGGTCAGAGGGACATCATCAGAGGCAGCAACTACAGCCACCGTTGAAAAATTTAAAGACGATGGTCGTGCATCCACAGCTGGAGCAGCACTGGGTGTACTCAAAGTAGGCGTTTTCCAAGTACCTAAAAAAGTATAATTTCTAGAAATTTTTCTAATAATAATATATTGATTAAGGAAAAGACTTACCCAATATTCTATGTCCTAATAATTTAATCAGTCTCGTAACAACTATCGGGTATCTTAATTTAATTGCATTGAATAGACCTTCAGGTAACTTTGCTAATTCTGAATCACGAACTGCGATAACAGTTGTACTTCTCTTCGTTTGGGTAACCATCTCCACCTAAAACCATCAAGACGTGAAGTATGGCTAATATGCCACCCATTAAATCCTACATCGAACCATGCAAATTAATTAAAAATTCACGTTTGCTAGCATTGGACTACCGAGTCGAATCAGACCAGATAAAGGCCGTTGAATAATTTCCTATTAATAATTAAAAAATAGAGAATAAAAGTTATAAAAGATAAGGTATTCCATGACGTTTTCGGGAAAATAACTTCTGTACACTATATAACTTGTTTATACAGTAAAAAGTAACAACAGAACAACAACAACAACAACAACAACAACAACAACAGGTTCAAATAGAGGAGTGCGTTAATTAACTCTGTCAAATAAAATACTAATGTTCAGTAGCCGATTTACAACATTTACTTTTAGAATGTATTTTAAATGATATTCACATATCAAATCTATATACCAAACTTATTCAACATAATGTCCAACTACCTATTAATTTGTCACACCTTCTCGCCCTCAAGAATTTCGATGTATACAAAATTATTTATAATCATGTAAACTCCTTAAATTTAAAGCTCTGACGAAAATAATTAAAATATGTACAAAAATAAAAAATAATATAACAAAACCAAATAAAAAAAAAAACAAAATTAAAACAAAAAAAAACAATTTCAAAAATGAAAAACAAAAAAAACAGAAACAAAAACAAGTAAAAAACAAAAACAGACGAAAAAATCAAAAACAAGCAAAAACATGAGCTAGAAAAAACCTATTATAGGATTTACTTCTTAATAATGTATTTAGAGAAATTTGTATTTTTCAAATAAAATGTGAACTGTGAAATATTGTAAGGATAGAACTTAAAATTGAATTAACACAAAATAAACTTTATTAAAATTAATTAAAGATTGACTGGCCAGTTGGTTTTGAAACCAGTGCCAAACAGAAATACATACACACAGTATCATCCTACGCCCCATCCTCACGTATGGTTGTCCAGTTTTTTGCTCTATGGCAAACTGTCATTACACAAAATTACAAATTGCACAAAACAGATGCCTTCGGCTAGCGCTGGGCTACGACCGTTATGCTAGGATTACAGTAATGCACAGACAGATACCCCACTAATTAAAAAATACATATTAAAAACAGCCGAGAATTTCTACAAGCGATATCTTCCCGATGATGTTAGGGATAGTATCCTAAGGATACATCGAGGGGATGACGTGCGTAGAAAGCACGGCTGTATACATGCAAAACTTGACATTTATAGACTGAGACAGACAGAAATACTAAATAACACCTCACCAAGACAAGATATTTACACAATCTAGTCGGACGGCGGACTGAACGATGGATCGGCCCCCAGGGCACCTACCGCGAGCCATATACACTCGCGGTTTCTGCTCTGGTGGTGGGACCGATCATCGATCACCAAGCCTGGGAGCTATAGTTGAAAACATGGACTATAAACTCGACCATCATACACACAAGGACAACCCTGTTTTTTCTAGTTTTTTTTCAGAGGACAAAAACCAGAACAAAGACATGACAAATCCTTAAATAACATCCCATTTCTAATCCCAAAACCCAACAAAATTCCATAATAATACCGATAAGGTAAGGAGTAAGGACTGCTATATTATCAAAATCTAAAGTCGGAAATAAATTCTATTTGCAGATGTATCCGCCATGGCCCTAAGGGTACGCGCGAAAAGCTAGCCGATCAAGTTCGGTAGTGTGACTTACATATTATTTATTTTCTGACATGTAGATACTATTTTATAAATGTAAATAAAATTTATTCTAATCTAATCTTAATTAACTAATGTGGCTTAACAACTATGTAATTAAATGTAGGCTTTGTTATCACGAGGAGCTTTTCGTCTTCGTCGTATACGTCATTAGTACTCGTGATTAGCGTCTCTCTGATTCAAAGTGTGAATATTGAATAATTATTATATCTGTCCTGTCAACCTTTTTTTGGATCTATTGATTCAGTAATTCGCGGGGAAGAGTATAACTTAACAGCAAGTCGTTCCGTCGCAACTTTTAGAATTTAACAAAGCGGAAGCATGGGCGCGTATTTGGGATAGGAATAAGGGATAACTAAATAATATATCTACAATAATGTAGAAAGATAAAAGAGAAGGGGGGGGGGGAAGAGTTGAGAAAGAGTTGGGGAATAGATGGGATAAGATATAAAAAAATTAGAAGAATGTTGGAATAAGATAGGGAATAGAAAGATAATAAAATGGTAGAAGGGAACGGAAAGAGGGGTGCCAGAAGGGTGTATAAATGAGAATAAAGAAAAGATGATGGTGGAAGGGATTACAACTTGGAATACAAAAGAAATCGTGGCAGAACGGAGTACAAGCGGGAGTGCAGGAGAGACGAAAAAGAGGAAGTGGAAAGAGATAATATTAAAACGTAAAAAGGAATGAAGAAATTTAACAAAGAAACAGCATCTAAAAACTCTTTATATATGTTTATTCCAGCCAAGTAAAAGTTATGAGAAAAATTCATATTTTCGACGTATTTTCTAGAAAAGTTTATGGAAATAAGTTTACATACCACACCAATTAAATCTCCTTTACCATACTCGGCGACCAATTCTTTTTTGCCATTTTTGTGCGTTATCACAGAACGTAAACGGCCAGATAATACAATGTATGTAGAATCGCTTTCGTCGTCTTGCCTATAGATGGCTCTACCGGATTCCATAAATATCCAATCTAGGGCGAAATCGACCTGCCTTACGAAAGGAGACAACCTTCTGACTACCAAATGTGCGATATAGAGTACTACTTTAGGTTGTTCTTTCATTAATCTACAAAATAATTTAATTGATAGTTAAGCGAATTTTAAATGACAATTACAGAAAAGCATAAAAATGTCAAGGTTTAAGGAACGATTTTTCTACAATATCCAATTATAAAATCTGATTTTACAGCAAAAGGTTCTAAAAAATGTAATTGCAATGACTATAGTATCATTGTCTGCAATCTGTAAAACACAGGAAGTGATGTTTACTGCCTTTTAATAAATAAATTATGTTGTTGTGGTGACAGATTACAAACTCAAAAAAGAACATAACTGCATAAAGGACAGTCTTTGATAGAAGTATATAATGAGCAGCACTTCAAAACATGTTTTCCATTCTGGACAAGGTACCTCCAAAGCAAGTGATTTAATTTTAATTTGTTGTAATAAGAAATAAAAGTCATTAATCGATCAATCAGGCGAATATGGAGAATGAGTCATTAATTGGATGTTGTTAATGGTCAAAAACTAGACAGTTCGTTGTAGTGTGAGCTCTTACATTATCAAGATGAAAAATGATTCGCTGGTTTACATTTTTTCTTCTGATTTCAGAGATCACTTCTGGCAAACGAATAGACATGTTTTAATGCCTCTGATGCAGGATAGGTTAGCCAGAGAAGTTCACTCTGGAAGCTAAATTCTTTACGTCCCAAGGCTATGCTTCCTTCAAGATAGATTGAAGTAGAGATGACAAACACTATTTTGCAAAATGACGTGATGGAGTGATGGAAAAGTGATTAGTTTGAAGTCAATAAGTTTATATTTGAAGATTGGCAGAATTAAAATGTTTTTGTGTCATTTAAATGAAGCTAGTTCCACTAGCTCAAGTTTGACATATGACGTAAAAGTGTAATGCAAAAGTGTGGACATTTTTATTATCGTCATAGCATTTTCTCTTTATTCTATCTCAATTGTATGCTTTACAGGCTCTCATACCTCCTAATATCAAAAACGAACTTTACTATTAACGATTTGATATTGAATCGACTACTCTAGTGTTGTAGAGTTTAACTCGAGTCTACTGTCAAATTTGGTTGTTAAATTTGAGTTGAATCATGAACCGGAAACCCAGCCATCATTTGATGTTTTTGAATTTATTATTACATTTTGTGTATTGTAAATTGTATATATTATATAAACAGTTTTTTCTTTCACAGTAAATACTTTAAATAATTCAAGATAAAAGATGGTTCTCCACTTTTTGTATTAAGTCAAATACTTAATTGCAAACTTACCCATAGAAAGTACTCTTCGAAATCAATGCGATCCTAGTAAAGTGCTTAGCTCTAATAGTGAAGAAACTGGGTTCTCCAGTCAGCACGGCTAATCCACCGACAATTTCTCCAGGATGTGCTGTGAACATATGAACCTCCTCATCGCCCTCGGTAACTTTTTGGGATACTATCAAAGCTCCGGATATGACGTAGACTAGCGCAGCATCCTGAAATATAAACGAAATGAGTCCGAAAGATTATGAGATAAGTCAGTTATTTTGTTTTGCCTGTGCATAATCAGGGGACAATTTACCAAGAACGAAGATATTCTCAGCTTGGGGTTTCTCCTAGATAAAAAATAAAATAAAATGGAATTAGAAAGATGGACTGGATTAGATGATTTCTAAACCACACTACTGTCTAAAAGTCACGTAACGGATGGTTCAGAAATATATTTTTGAAGTATATAAAAAAAGGTTGTAAAATGGATTTGTAAAAATGATGTTGTGAAGGCACAATATAACTGCAAGGCTATAATGTTCAATTATATAAATTTTACTTTCGTTGGTATTATAAAAAACAAAAAATCAATGTGTCTTATTTTAAAATCATATTATGACTAATGAGTAATAATTATGCTTAGGATTAATGATGCTTTTAAATAAAACAATAATTTATTTATTGTTAAATACAGATTAATAAATGTTTTTATAAACATTTTCAGTAATTCAAAAAAATATAGAAAAATAAAAAATTGGATAAATATGGGGAGTTATAAAAGTGTGTACATGCCGAAGATGCCTTGATGAGCGATGATCGATGACCGATAGACGATGTAATAACAAATATACTAATTTAAATAAGTGTTCGTACCAAAGGTTAGCGCACCCTCACACGATCGCAACATACATTTGTATTACATTGACTGACATCCACTTAACCATCGCCTATCGGTCATCGAGGCATCTTCAGCATGTACACACCCTGTACTCAGGAACTACGGAACATTATGTAAATGAGATCTTCAGTACTATCATTTGAGGAATACTTGAGATTAGTTACGTCATCAATGGCGCTATGACGTCATCGCATTGAAAAATGTTAAATGAATAGGGGGATAAATGTTATCTAAAATGAAAATATTTTTTTATTCCAAATACCTTCACTGTGATACACTGTTGAATTTGGAATAAAAAACCCTTTTATTTGAGCTAGCTTTCGAACCCCCACTTATTCATTTAACTTTTTCAATGCGATAACGTCACAGCGCCAGTGATGTGAAGGTCCCATTGATATTTTTCAATTTTCGAATAAAAATGTTAAGTAGTATCCGAGTAACAGCCTGTAAAAAATCTTGAGATCGTATTTTACGCAATATGCATATTGTAGATTCTGTTTTATACATACGCCTCAAATTAATGACAAACACTATGCACTTAATGATGTTACCAAAAAATTTGTTATTTATTTATCTTCTTACCTTATTAGAATCCTCTTTCATCAAGTACGTTCCTGCAGAAACCTCCCTAATTTCCACTTTTCCTTTTAAAATATTCAAATCGTCCAATCCCAATTCTTTTACAAAAGCTTCTGTTGCTATTTCTATGAGCTCTTCATCATTAACTGTTTCAGGCATTGAAAGTCTCTTTTTTTGGAGGGAATTGAAATCCAGGAACTAAAAATTTTGTTAAATTCTGCATATTTACCAATATTATTAATTTTTTAACTGTTGAAACATTCATAACTAAAACCATGAAGGCCGACAACCAATCATCTGTTTCACTTTACAGAGAAAACTTAGTCAAATAAAGTTTAAATTTTAAATCTCAGAGGTTGTTCAAGATTAAAAATTTCATTCATGTAAGAAGTTTTCGGAAACTTACTTGGATCAGAAAGATTATTGTTCGTTTACCTAGGGTTACTAACCCTATCCGAGTACGGAAACTGGTAAATTACTGATCCAGTTTTGTGATCGAGATCAATATTTTGTGATCCTCTCTGCGAGTAGTAGTAGTTATAAAAGTTTTAAAAACATTTTTATTGTATGTGTAAATGTGTAAGTAACTATCCAGTAACTGCATTCAGCAATAAGCCTTATACAATTTACAAATGAACTAAATAGTTCTGTAATAGTGTTTATTTTGTGTTTATTACTGTTGAAAGAATGTTCCGGAAATAATCTGTTTTATAAATTTTATTTTGTAAACATTTTGTCAGCTTTTATAAAATGTCACATTGTTACTTGAGCAGTTACGGCTTGAGTGGGTGAACAAATTCATACAGCGTGAAGCCCACTTTGTTCGTAGAATGGAATGAAGAATGAATGAGCTGAACGCATGGGAAGAAGTAGGGCATCCAAATGGTGACACAATAAGACATATGGGTCTCAGTGTCGCCATGTGAACCCCTAGAGGAAGGAAAGCAGGCTGAACCCCAAGTCTGATTGGGGGATTTGCCGAATCCTCTCAGAGGGAGTAGAGGGATGCCTGAAAGAGTGAAAAAATATGTTTCTTCTCTTTTTCAGGTAAATATTCTTAGTTTTCCTTTTTTTTGGTAGATTTAGACAAGGTATTCCTTGTTAACATTTGGCTATAGATCCTATAGCACGGTAAATATTTCTGTGCGAAATATTTTGGTCTTGAATAATGCGAATTATTTCAGGCTTAGGGATCCGTCCAACCAAAATACAAACGACTTGCATAATGTCAAAAAAAAATAAACAATATTTTGTTTACAAAGCCATTTTGATATTTTATTATTACAACTCATTTTTAGATTCATAATTTCTTTGTTTATACCATTGGGACATCTGTTAAATCACAGTTATTAATCGACAGTGAGTTTTAATAACTGAAAAAATCTGAGCTATAATATTCTACCAGAATTTGCTTGAAATTGGAGAGATAAATATCGAGAGAACATTTTCTTCTATGATCAGAGGTAAGTAGTCTTAGCCTAGATATGTGGGTAAATGCATAACAATCAAAACTTTATCTTAAACCAATTTTGATTAGAAAAACAAACAAGTCAGCACCTGATAACCTAATTTCGTTATCTACGATATGTATTATATTATGAATAATTAGATTACAGATTGTTTCTCTGTAGAATAGTTAGAACTTACTTCATTGTTATTAAAACATAATATAAAACATATATCATTAGAGTTTAAGCAACTTTATTTTTGATATGTAAACAGGGTCCCTACTATTTCATAGGGACAGGATTGCTATTTCTTAAACGGTAACAGATAGAAAGTTGGTTAAATTAGACAAAAGTTGAGCAGTTATGTGCTCATTAAAATGGTGCCAAGAAACCTTTGATATCTACAGGGAGATTCAAAATTAAAATTGTAATTTCTTTAAATTTATTATTTTTGCCCGATATTTGGAATCTCCCTGTATATATCAAAGGTTTCTTGGCACCATTTTAATGGGCACAAAACTGCGCAACTTCTGTCTAATTTAACCAACTTTCTATCTGTTATCGTTTAAGGAATAGCTATGAAATAGTAGAGACACCATATAATATAACAAAAATAACTTGACCAATAAGAGCTTGAAATAATTTGAAAATACGAATTATTAAGACCTTCCCCGGACCCCAGAGGTAAAAACAAATACTTGTAGATTTGAAACAAAAAACCTGTTGCCACGGGGGGGGGGTCGAACCCAGACTTCCACGTTTACCGGACGTGAATTGGGAAAATTAACATTCTTTGAATTAATTTTGATTAAAATACACATTATTAATGCCCTATTAAGTCTATTAGTGGATATTTTGAGAAAAATTTAATTCAATTTTATTAGATTTTAGATTAATGTTATATACATAAAAACTCACATTGTTTGAAGCACTTTCGCTCTCTGCCAATCCGATTCCAGAATTTGCACTGGGGGAAAATGATTTTGATTCCATAGATGATTTGCTTCTTTTATGTCCAGTTACTGGGATAGGTTGAGTTGCTATAAGAGGAGAATTTTCTAGTCCACTTGAGAAAACCTCTTCTTTTCGTTTTTTTACAGGCGATCCTCCAACGACGGATTGTTTGTGCTTAGGATGCTGCAAAAAATTATTCATTGGATCTGACTTCCGTGACATTTCAAAAAATTGTCGATACTATTTATTATATTACCCTTGAAAAAATCTCGTATTCAAAATATTATTCATAATCGCGAAATATTTTTTGCTAACTTCCGGCAACATTGTTTCATCCTAACCTCGCTTTTGTGATTGTTTGGAGTTTATGTCATAGAAGTATGAAGCGATCAACAATTTTTTGGAAAAAAAATTCACACATGTGGAAGCTTACAAATCTTATTTTTAAGTCAGTTTGGATTTAAGTCAGAGCCTTATTTAGTTATCAAAGAGATGACTTGTATATATCTCTGTCTTTATGGTTCTATATTTATTTGCTTAAAAGCATTATTAAAATAATGGCTAAGGGGTGGGTGGCTCAGTGGTAGAGTCTCTGCCTGTGGATCCAAGGATCCCAGGTTCGAATCCCACCGTTGGCCGGGATTTTTTTATTTAATTTAATTATTTAAAATTAATTCTGATGCCTTAGTAGGATTCCTCACTCGACCATTCACTGTTGGGTTCTAACTAACAGTGCTGCTCCTAAAGTGGCGCTGGGAAACAGTATCAAAGCCTACACAGAACACGAGGCTAATGGCCTTAGTAGTCGATGCTGATGACACTAAATTAAAAAAAAAAAATGGCTAATAGGAATTGCTTTGCCGCTAAAGAGCGCTACTAAGACTAGAGATTCACATGTCAATGTCACTTTAGGGCTGGCTCAGATTAGTTAACAATTTTTGGGGCTGTGCCGAAAAAACGTCATTAACTCAATGGACCTTTCCCATTATTGTTGATCTTTATTACTCATGCGCAAATTCTACTCCTGCCTAATCATTAACTGTATTGTTGTTGTTTCCTACCCTGAGTTCCAATTACACATCCACAAATGTCATTTTGTTTTTGAATTTATTAGTAATGGTAAGGGGGCCAGTGATACTTTTAGGTGTGTTATTTATGAAAGGTAAAATTTTATTACAAATATATCGTTCATTCTTATCTTGCAGAACATGAAAATAGTTTGCTACTCGGCGATGGAGCCCTCAACACTGACATTTTAAAAATATTTGCATCAAAAGTTCGTAGAAAAAGTTTCTTGGAATTTAGCTCACAGTAGGTACCTTTTCTTGCTTGTTGACAGGGCATTTCGCCGCTAGATCGATTGCAACAAAGTATTTCCATCTTCAACAGGGTAAGAATTAACGATACATTCATAATTTAGGCTTCTGCAAATGTATACTAAAAAAGTCTCACTGGCTCCCTACTATATAGAATCGATGACAGTTTAAAATAACGATGAAATGGGGTAGTCGTCGTAGCCAACCCAACAGTTGTAAAGTGAGGATAAAGAAAGAGATAGCAAAAAGTGTTTGTAAAATTACTAGATTGGTAGGTTGTTAAAGTTTGTCGAGTTTTCTTATCTTGTTAAAGGGGACGATAACAGTTTTCCAGGGATTAACAGACATCTGCTCCCTCTATTAATCGTATTTAGGGTTTGCTGAAGGATGTTGGAGATCACCTCTTCGTCCTTCCCCCTAATTATGATAACCAGATCGTCCGCATAGCATTGGAAAACCACCCCCTGCTGAGAAAGATCGTCCAGCAGATTATCCACCAGAATGGTTTACAGTAGGGGTGAAAGTACATCGTCTTGTGGACATCCTCTGGCAGGCCTGAAAGTGACTCTCTCTCTCCCTGCAGTAATGAAATGATGTTCCGGTTTGCAAGCATGCTTTTGATACAGTTACAGGTCAGTTTGTCGATTCCTCTTCTTTCAATAGAAGCAAACAGAGATTGAGGAAGGGCGTTATTAAACGCGCCTTCTATGTCTAGGAAGGCTCCCAGCGCAATATCCCCGTATTTTAGGGAATGACCGATTTTGCCTACTAGATTTGCCTGCTTAGTAGGGAGAAGATTAACTGACATGCCCGAAGGCATCCTTCTCTAATGTCTATCTAGAATTCTCTCTAGTGTTTTCAAAAGAAAGGATGTTAGGCAGATTGGACGGTAGGAACTTAGTAGAGAGGTATCTACTCTACCAGCCTTATGTATATTCACAACTTTCGCCATCGTCCAATCTAGCGGGATATAGAATCACCCAGGATTGTTCTAAACAGCCTTACAAGGTGGGGTAGCAAGGGTTCCTGTCCTTTTTGCAAAAGGGCAGGAAATATGTCATCCTCTCTGGATGTTTTGAAAAAACTTGTGCAATAGATCCTTCTTGGGTCATGCGGCCGATTCTCTAGAAGGAAGGGGTACAACTTGCCAATCCTCCCCAATTCGACTGCCTGGGAAGTGTTTCTGTAAAAGTATCTCTAACGTTTCCTGGCCAGAGTCCGTATAGGTATCATTGGGTCTTTTTATCGAGCCGACTTCCTATTACGAATCTTTGGCGAGAATCTTGTGAAGTCTGATGCTGGCAGGTAAATCTGATATACTCTGATATACTCTGATATAACTTCCTCGTTTGGCATTTCTGTGTCAGGCTTTATTGTCCAATTTATTAATAAAACATACAGGAACTTGCTTTATTTGCTATTTTTTTTTTTTTTTTAATTATTGTTTGGCGTCCTTTCAATTATTCCTTTTTCTCTTTTCTACATAAAATATCAAAAGTTTAAATTTTATATTTGTATCAGCACAGTTATCTTATTGAAATAACGAATCATCAATGTCACTATTAGAAAAAGATAGGGATTGATCACTGCATTAATAGCATAAATGTCGTAAGTTTTAAACAGTGATTTAATAGCTATTTGTGCAACCAGTTACGAAATGCCTTATTTTATGTAACGAGTGAATATTTGCGGGACGAGCAGAGTGAGGACGCCCAACATGGACGAGTTATATAAAACACCATTTCGTAATATGTTACATACTATTTTTTTTTAAATTTGACTAAATTATTTATAAAATTGTGTTTTGTTAAAAAATTACTAACGTCTAGGCAACCAATATTACTTTCTTGTATTGTTAGTTACATATACATAAATTAATTCAATTTATTAAAAAACAAAAAATCATATTAATTTATTCTCAACAACTTGTAGTGTTTATATAGCTTGTTAAAGTTATTTAGTTTTGAAGAAAGTGGATTATTTTGTCGTGTATTTGTGTTTTAATTATTTTGTGCTGATTTAGAATGAAAAATAAGGACCAGAACGACATTATTACTAGGTCGTAAGTTTAAACAAATTCTATTTTTATTAGTCAACCTGCCCTTCTTTGATATAAACTTTCAATAACAATGTATATAGATTTTAAAATCAAAAAAGGTTTATTTCGCAGCTGTTGACATAATGAATTTTTAGAAACCAGTTTCATAATGTTCATCATTATGCAACTGGTTACGTAAACTAGATCATTTGGACATTTGCTGCGATTACAAAAAATGTCACTTTATATGTTAAAATTAAAAAAAAAGCCTTTTTAAAGCACTATGACTTTATTATTAATTTCAAGTATGTATTGTATGAAAAAAACTTGCTTTTAAAATATATTCACACTATTATAAATCGGTTTAAATTTTTAATCATAATTAATCATTCAACTTTTTAAAATATACTTTTTTCCAAATAAAATTGAACAAGAAATGTTATCAAACTCCTTATTTACAATTTCAATTACATGTTAGATTACGAAATCTATTTATTCAAATTAGCCATTTAAATTGGCTTTTAGAGGATAAAAATTGAATAAAATTAGATTTTAATACAGGAAATAACCTTCAAAATGTTTATCATACAAAGTTACTTAGAGCTAACTGATAATTTTGGTAATGAAATAAATTAAATGAAGCAAAGTTTATAATTACGACAGTAAATATTTTTCCATTGTTTTTTTTTTATTATTAATGAAGTGCGAAATGTTTGTGCAAAATGGAAAATATTTTGATTGCTTCATTCTAAAAAAAACTAATAAATGTTATAATCAAAAATTAATAATTTTTGTCGTTTATTGAACTGAATATTCAATCCAATAAGTTATCAACCGAAGCCTCTTCTGCCTCAAAAATTATATTTATGTAAAGTATCTAGAATTTATATTTATTAACAATCTACAATTGAAACTAAAAAGGTTACCTATTAAATATAAAAAATCTAATCTCACAAATGTTTAAATATATTTTAATCTTTAACACTTTTAATTAGAATTTAAAATAGCTTTACAAATACAAAAATAGGGAGTTATTTAGCATGTGCAATGAAAATATATTATCTCTTAGATAAGATAAAGCTACTTACCTGCCTAACTAATTCAGCACTTAATCCCAAATATTGATGCAAAGCTGTGAATGTTACTCTTTGCAACCTAACCATAATTACTTGTAATACTCTCACGAAAATGTCTGGATATTCCTGAAAAATTTCTTGAAAAGCGGACATAGGTAATTTAACTATTGTGGAATCCTCGATAGCCTTTGCTGAAACTGTTTTGTAAGGACTTGTGTGTCCCTAAAATATTAAATAAAAGTAAATATTTTTAAAGTTATTTTTGTTTTTATAACTTACTGTTAGTACGTCTGTGAAACTTAATAAAGATGTAACAGATTCTCCAGGTTTTACAATTTTTAGTGTATTCGATCCATCGTTCCCAGTAATTGATACATTTAATTTTCCACTTTGTACAATGTACACATTTTCATCAGGATCCCCTAAAAAATATGCAAAACTAGTTCATTTCAGTTCTTAAGTACAAAAAAAAAACAAAAGTAAACTAATACATTTGATGATAGAGAATATGGCCAAAAGGATACGATATAGAATGATCAGCAACGGAGTAATCACACGAAAGTCTACTTGCTTCAGGACTAAAGATACCTGGGACATGCCCCAGGATGAAATGCTAAAGAAGTACAGTTTTGTGAAAAACTTCAAAACCACAGAGATAGGCTGCAAGAAAGAATGGAGCCAAGAATCCATCGCGCTTGCAACCGAAAGACGTGCTATTCAGTGGTATACGGACGGTTCCAAAACCATAGAAAGAACTGGAATAGGAGTGTAGGGGCCGAGAACCAAGCACTCCGAAAGCTTGGGAAAATACCCAAGCATCTTCCAGACGGAAATTCACGCCATCGAGAAGTGTATCCAGATTAACATCGAGAGAAACTATCATAGACAAGAGATTATCATGTCCGATAGTCAAGCAGCTCAAAAATGGTCTGGAGATGCCTAGAACAATTGAATGAGCTAGGCGAGGAAAAATAGAGTTACTCTCACTTGGGTCCTGGGACATAACGGGGTACAGGGTAACGAGATTGCGAATAGTCTTGCAAGGAAAGGGGCTCAAACACCCTTTGTAGGACCTGAGCCGTTCTGCGGTATCAGCAGTAATTTAATATTAGGAGAGATTAAAAAAGAATTGGGCAGTAGAAGAACCGATAATTGGAACAATCTCTTCAGCCAAAGATACTTCTGGGTGAATATAACCAGAAAAGATCGGAAGTCTGCATCTGCCTGAGCAAGAACAGGCTACGTATTGTAACAGGGGTCCTTACCGGGCATTGCTGACTAAAAGGACACCTAAGTAAACTGAGAATAGTAGAGGATAGTGAGTGCAGATTCTGTGAGGAGGAGGACGAAACCTCCATTCACATCCTAACTGAATGTGTGGCACTCCAGAATCCAAGGGCACTATATCTAGGAGGATCTCAAATAGAAGAGGGAGATTTACCTAACTTGAAGCCACTTCAAATCCTACACTTTCTTGATAAAATAGGATTGGAAGGGTCGTTATAGGCATTGAGACATTTCCTTAGTGCATTGGCGACAGAAAGGGGCACAATAGATCTATTAGGTCGCAGGGTATTAACACCCCATTCTCAACATAACATAATACTGAGGGGGTGGGTGGTTCAGTGGTAGTCTTTGCCTGCGGATGTAAGGGCCCATGTTCGAATCCCACTGTTGGCCGGGATTTTTTTTATTTAATTTAATTATTTAAAATTAATTCTGATGCCTTGGTAGGATTCCCCACTTGACCATTCACTGTTGGATTCTAATTAACAGTGTTGTTCCTGAAGTGGCGCTGGGAAACAGTAACAAAGCCTACAGAGAACACACATGATTGAGAATTTAAAAACACAAACTTAAGTCTGGCATATTAGGTATATACATCTAGGCTATAAATCGAAAAAGAAAAAAAACTAATACTGTTTTTAAATCAAAATAAAAATGTTTTTATTGTTTCCATAAAAAACTTAAAATATTCATAGAATACATATGCAAGGTGTTAGGGTAACACTTCCATAATTTTAACACATTTCACAAATAAAACAATGCAATGTGACTGTTCTCTGCCACTAAAAATATTCTTAATTGTTGTCAAAGAAATAAGCGTTTTTTTTCCCATCAGCTGGAAGCAGCGGACTGTAGTAATGTAGCTAGTAGACATGTGTGATTATTGTTGAGGAATTATCAGACACTTAATTGTTAAGGATGAAACTAAATATATTATGTTCTTCAGTTAACAATTTTATTTAACCTATAATTTTACATAATGCAATGATATAAGTACTTAAATTTGCGATTGATAATCAAGAGGTTTAATACATCTCTCGTTTTGTTTCTGATGAATAGTGTCGAGCACGCGACGGAGAAAAAACAAAGATTTTGGAGTCTTCGAGGTCGGAATGAGTCTCAATATCTGTGCTGTCGATTGTAAGTAGGAAGACTAGCAATTGTGTGAGTGTCTCGTCGTGATTGCCTGAGGAGGGTACATCAATAAGAAGCAGGTGTGCAAAATTGTACAAATGTTTTTTCCTGGAATTCGGTAACATTCGATCAATTGCATTTACTGTTGCTATGGGTCAGGGCCGGCTTCTGATTTGTGGAAGATTTTTAAATTCGGTGATACAATGTACCGAATGAAAAATAAAATATACTGTTGCTCTCTTATATTTATCTGTGAAAAAATGAAATTTAAGGACTTTTGTGGATCAGTAGTTCTGAATAAAATTTGAAGCGATATCTAACAGTGATATCTTGGTGAAAAGAGAATAATATATTTTATTTGGTAGAACTGAAATTTGGGTGTTGTACATTTATTAATAATTTTGTTATTATTATGTCTAGCATCATTTTTTGTACAGATTTGTTCAGAGGAAACCAGATCCTATCTGGGAAACAGCCCAGCTAGCACATAACGTTGCCAAGCCTTTCGGCGATGTTGCTTTAAGAGAACGTAATAACATTACTATACAACGTAAATGCAACGTTCATGAGAAGTTGTTGAGGGAACTCAAAACCTTGCAAAACTTCTATTTGTTACTTACCTATTTAACCTACCTGTTATGTTAACACAACGTAATAAAGTAATTTGCTGAAAAAGTATCTACGAAAAGTACTATGATCATCTAATCTGAACTCGGAACGTTTATGTTTATCTCAATTGTCACTTTTTCTTGTCATATGTCATGCTTTTGATGGTTGTTTTTAACTGGAATTTATTTTATAAATAATTTTTATAAATTTGAGTAGAATTGTTAAGGATTCTCTATAAAATAGATAACTATTTTCTTCATTTCAGATTGCAATGCCTGGTATAAATTTAATATTTCATTCCCAATACAAATAAAATTGTTTAATTACTATAAAAACAAAGAATGGTGTAGATAAACGTCGTAAACGAGAACAATTAACCGAATGTCCAGTTACATTTTACTTATAAAAGAGGTATAATATACTTAATCAAACTAAAAATACATTTTAAAAATATTATATTTTAGGTTTCCTTTGTACCTAATGACAGTCTAGGAATTTTAGAAGCAAAAGTAAATACTACAGACTTGTCTAAAGAAGAATATATAACGCCTGAAATTTTATGAAAAGTGAATCTACAGCTAGGTACATGGCACGTCTATATTGAAAAAAAAAAAACATCAGATTCAAGCAGTTCATTATCATCAACAGACTTGTTGTGCCTGGAACTCTAATCATCAGTTCAAAGTACAAACCTAGAAAAAAAGTTGAGAGAAATCACAGAAGATGCCCTCGAGCATACATCAGAATATATTGCCAAAAAACATGAGTTGTTTTTTATAAAATATGCATACCTAACTTGGAAATCCATAATCAAGCATAAAATTTGTAAAATTTAAAAAAAAATTAAATACACCAACTTTGGTTGTTTTATTTAAAACAACAAAGTAAGACAAAATTATCTAAAAATAAGTACAATCATTTAAACTTGAGTATATTTTTTAATTTCTATATTATTTCCTTTAACAATAGTTAAACAAGTAGGTCAATCTCTTTTTTATTCAATATGTTGTGGAAAACTAAAATCTTTTTATATATAAATATAATTTAGCCTCTTCTAATAAATTGTCATATCTTTGTATTGGTGGTGAAAAGAGCTAAGCCACATTTTTAGGCAAAATGAGTTAATTATATCATAAAATAGTATATGAAAAATACCGTGGTGAAGAGAGATAAGCGATTATATAATTATAACCTTAAAATCCCACAAACTAAAAGAAGCTAGTTGAAAATACATATATCTTTTTCAGTGGTAAAATATTTTTAAGCAACATACCTTTCTTCTTTTATTTTTCGTTTTTAAATCAGTCTTAAAATGAAGGACATGTTTTTGTTTGTACCAAATGTTGTTTTAACCTAAGAGTTACAAACTTATTTACCCATTTTCTCCAATTAATAAATGTGTGGTTTAGCTCTTTTCACCACCAATATGACGATATATTTGTTACATTATAGCATAAATAAAAATATTTCCAAGCCACATGTAATTACAATAAAATAATTTTTGTTTACCTTTGCATAAATAATAAACTAACAAAATAAAAATATGTATACAAATCTATACAAAAAAAAGTTAAAAGGCTTGATTTAAAAAAGATGATATATATCTGTGTCTACAAGTAAGAAATTAGGGAACTCTCCTATAATATTATTCACCAATCTAGTTTTAGCATCATTCAATTGCCATCTTGAAATGAACCTTATATAAATATACTTTAGTACAATCGTTCACTGTTTAAACTTCTAGTGAACCTTTGCAATATTGATACCTTATACTATTAAGCTAAGTTTGTCCAATCGTTCAGTGCTTTATAGGTGGCTTCTATTATCGCACTTGTCTAACTGCGTATGTGATATACTTGCCTCTACTTTTGTGATATTTCTACTTGATTTCAAGAACATTTTAATAATAAATTTATATATTTTGTTTTATTTGAAATTTCCATGTCTCGATTGAGATTTTACTATAACCACAATTTCAGCCTCTCTGTATTACATATTACATTACACAAAGAACAATATAGTGTGTCCACGGATAGACTTAATTATATTTGTAAAAATATTTATTTTAAATTAAATAAGTTATTTTTCATTTCTCAATGTCAGTGGAATTTATTTAACAAGTAGAAGAAATTATGAAGAATTACTTTTTTAATTTAAAATAAATATTTTCACAAGTATAGTTAAGACTAACCGTGGACACACTGTATAATGCTGTAGAACTAATTCACATTATAACATCTATAGAAAGCTTCAGAGTAGAGTAACTTTCGGGTAAGTGCCGAAAAAGTGCTAGTGAGATGTTTTCCGAACTTCACTTTGCAACCTCTGTAAAATGAGCTATAAAAGTCTTGCCATTGCGGACATTCGGCGGTTGCAGGGATATTAGGGTTACATTAAAAGTACATCACATGCGAGCTTGAAGAGCCTAAAATTGCAGCTTTTTAAAGTAGATGGGATGTTTTTGTGCTAGCTGGGAGGAATATCACAGAAAAATATTAGAAATAGACAGGAAAATAAATGAGAACACAAGAAAGGTATTGAGTGGGATGTACAGATACTTTAGTTTTCGATTAATGTTAAAAAAAGAGTGTACTCTTTATGAAAGTTCTAAATGGTCAAAATCCTAAAATGTAACCATCAGACATCAGAATGTATCAATCAGGTAAATATAAATTTGTAGACATCTATTTTGCCTGAAAAGGCTGTTTATTTTTAAAAATTTTCAGAATATATGGATATGACTGCATATATTTTTTTTTAATTATTATAGATTTTTTTATTGTCACCTTGAAAATGAGATATTTTTCCAAAAATTATATACATTTAAAAGTAATATCTCTTAAATGACATTCATTTATGGTACCTAAATGTTCCTTTTTCATAGATAATCATTAAGGTAATCATGCACATGAATCAATTGTATTGTTTACATTATTTTCATTTAAGTCATTAAGTAAATAATGATGTATTTTATTTTTGAAGGTAAAACATGAAAAGTATGATAAAAATTCTTACTTTTTAGGCAAAAATTATACTCTGATTATTAAATCCTTTCAAAACTAACAATTTTACAATAATTTAAATTGCAAATATGGCTTGCTCCATAAAACATCAACTAATGACAAATATTTTTTAATAAATTTCAGCTTTTATGAACTGATGTCAAACAGTTTGTGTTTGACCTCATTTCATAATATTAAAAAAAATACATTAGGAACATAAATTCTCTCAAATTTTTGCATATTTTGGAGGTTTTAATGTTAAATACAGTTCAATAAGATGTTTTATACATTGTGTCCATATTTTTGAATTCCTATGCCTATGGTTTGTTTTTAGTTTAGATTGTTTGTCTAGCAGAATCAACAAAAAATTCCCTAAGTATACAAACAAAAAATAAATATATTTAAAAAATGTACTTACCTATTCTAAATAAGTATGCTCCAGCATGAACATTTACAATTTCAGTATGCTTGCAAAGTTTTAAGAAAATAGGTTTTTCAAAGTGTCCAAAAACTCTAATACTCTGCAACATATACAATGCATCTGGTGGCATTCTGTCATCACTAAGCATGTCTTCTTGCAGATATTCTTCTGGAGGTTCAAGTACCTACAATTAAATTCACATTATTATTGTGTAAATTAAACCAATATACTTAGTTTGTACCTTCAGCTGCTCCTGGTCAGTTTCTTTTTTAAGTTGTAAAAGCCTTCTGGCAAATTTCATAACCATTTTTCTCTTTTTTCCTTGTCCAGAATTTCTAACCTGTCCAGATATATTTTTAACCTTACGTATCATCTTTCTTCCATAAAAAAGAGCTTTGTCTCTTTTTCGAAACCTTATAGTTTCTTGAGACAATGATTCTTTCCTTGTAAATACTACAAAAAATGTCATGTTTTAGACAAAAGGACATTGGATTAGCATAATTTAAATAAAAACAATAACATATTTGATAAAAGAGTTCAACAGCCTTTACCTTTTTTGGTACATCTTCGAATTAAATATGTTGTTAGAGTTGCGGTAATCAATATTATTCCAAATATTACTATGTAGAAAAACTGTAATGAAAATATAACATCACTATAATCACCAATAATCATTTTATTAAATATTAACTGAAAACAGATAATAATGATACAAATTCAATAAGTTACTGAGTCAGAGCCTTATGCCTAATCAGCATAATTTATTTATAATTTGATTTATATTAAAACATTTGATACCAATAGAACATGATCCAACAAAAAAATAATCCTTCTTTAATGATACAGTTTATATTTACATAATCTAATAACAAAACATTAACTAGTCCTTTTCTTTTTTCAAGGTAAACTATTATCCTACCTTATAAGTTTCTTGAAATTGTACGTATAAATTGATTAGCCATGTAGATTTGCTTAATACTCCGAAATCAGTATCAAAGTTTTTTATGGAATTTATGACATCCATTGTAATTCACAGTTCATTATTTTAAATACTATTTTTCTACGTTTGATTAAACACAATACATGCGAGCATAACACGGACTTCGAACCCACATAATAAAAATGATATATATGGAAATTTAAATTGTTATGATATAAAATAAATCTCTAATTTTTTTGACACTCTGACAGATTTGTCAAAATATGGGGGTGATAATTTTAAAAACATTCGCACTACAAATCTACCCGGTGCGAGGTCCGAACATCACATAATTCATGATGTGCGTTTTAAAAAAATATAATTAATAAAAGATAAGAAATTAAAATTAAAGTGCTATCTATTTAAATCATAAAAATATAAAATAATCATTCCGATTTCTATTAATTAAATAACCTTTAAAGTTAGTTACTCTTCGCACATTTTCGTTTTAGTTCGAAGCTCTGATAA
>OV651813.1:93342087-93367087 GCA_927349885.1 Psylliodes chrysocephalus
AATATTTTTTATCTCTATTTTCTTTCGAGGTTATTCAATAATCATTGGTTACTTATGAACCTCTACTAAAGATACCTATAAAATATTTTGCTGAATATCTGAATTCTATATCCATATTGGATATCCACAAAATATATTCTGTGGATATCTCTGGGATTTCTTGTATTGTCTGGAAGATACTCATTAGATATTTTGCTGAATATCCATAGGATATCTTCTATATTCTGGATATAGACGGACATTTGGATATCCATATTAGATCCACGGAATATTTCTGATATCCTGTGGATATATTGGATATCCACAAAAGATATGCTGTGGATATCTCTGGGATTTGGTGTGTTGTCTGGGTACAATATTTGAAGTAGAACATTAATGAAAAATAATAATTAAAATCACATTTATTCCTACTAATATTATAAATGCGAAAGTAAGTTTGTTTGTTACGCTTTCACGCAAAAACTACTTAACCGATCATCATGAAATTTTGTACACATATTTTTGGAGGTATTAGAAGTAACATAGGATACTTTAAAAAAATTATTTTTTACGAAAGAAAAAATAAAAATAAATAAAAATAAATAAAAATAAATAAAAATAAATAAAAATAAATAAAAATAAATAAAAATAAATAAAAATAAATAAAAATAAATAAAAATAAATAAAAATAAATAAAAATAAATAAAAATAAATAAAAATAAATAAAAATAAATAAAAATAAATAAAAATAAATAAAAATAAATAAAAATAAATAAAAATAAATAAAAATAAATAAAAATAAGTAAAAATAAATAGAAATAAATGCAAAGAAATAAAAATAAATAAAAATATATAAAAATAAATAAAAATTAATAAAAATTAATAAAAATTATTAAAAATTAATAAAAATTAATAAAAATTAATAAAAATTAATAAAACTTAATTAATAAAAATTAATAAAAATTAATAAAAATTAATAAAAATTAATAAAAATTAATAAAAATTAATAAAAATTAATAAAAATTAATAAAAATTAATAAAAATTAATAAAAATTAATAAAAATTAATAAAAATTAATAAAAATTAATAAAAATTAATAAAAATTAATAAAAATTAATAAAAATTAATAAAAATTAATAAAAATTAATAAAAATTAATAAAAATTAATAATAATTAATAAAAATTAATAAAAATTATAAATGATTCAATTTTTTAAATTATAAACACGACACCACGCGTGCGAAGCCACGGGCAAAAGCTAGTATATTATATATTTCTTTTTGTAAAAAGCAATTCAAACTATATTAATATAAAATATCACATTTCTAATAATTTATTTTTAATGAAGACATGAAACAGATTTCAAAATTTCAAACAATTTTAACACATTATTAAAATTAAGACAGCTTATTTATAAACACAATAGCTGACAGATTCCAATGTGTTTATAAAATTTATTAAGCTTTCAGTTAGTTTGTAGCAATTTTTCATTCTGAACAATGTAAACACTTTTAGATACATCTAACAATTCATAATAAATCATTAATAAAAACTTCCTCCTTCATTATTTATTTTTTTATTGAGTACCTATATTTGCTGTTTTTAATACCTAATTACATTAAAATTACATAGAAAGTAAAAACTTACTTCTTAAAACAGAAATCACATCTTTCGGTCCTAAATTTTGAACATAAAATATAAACAAAAGGTTTTTCCTCCAATATTATTCCACCTTGAGGAATCTCTCTTTTGACTCCCATGTCTTCAGCTGCTAGAGGTAGGTCGGAATCTGCAGAATTACAAATACTCTGTTACAAAAAGTTAAAGGTGAAAGTTGGCAGCAATGTTATTTTTACCTACTTATTGGCACTTATTAATAGATCGTTTCATTATATAGTATCTATTTAGAAATCTAAAAATAGAGCACTAGTTAAATCAAGCAGGTGCTCTAAATTTGTTCCAGTGCTGACATGTTTTTTAATAGCATTTTGTTAATTTCAAAGGATATTGCTAATTAGATGAAATAAACCTTTGGTGTATTTTATAACGTTCAGTTATAATTAACTTGTCCATAAATTTATAAAATTTATTTTTTAAGGAATACCTAATATTTTATCATTCAATCAGAATGTTTCAGAAAATACATGAAATAGGGCTAACAGATATAGGGATAAGTGTTACTTAAGATAACGCCCTGTTGCCAGTTGTAATATCAGATGTGTTGTTTTTATTGAACCTGTTTGTAAAAATTGGTTGTTACAAGACTTAAGATTATCTGTATCAGTAATGTGTATATGGTTTGTTGCCCCACGGCACTTATGCCTAACTAGGTCCTTTGTGCATCCTCCTAAATTAATATGCCCCTCTTAGCTCGTCAGCCAGCCTACAGATTTGATGTAGATGATGCTAAGAGTTGCTTCTCTTATATCGGCCAGTGTTAGCCAATACTCGCTGAACACAAATATTCTAATAAAATGATAGTGTCGAGCAATCATAGAGGATATGCTCGATGGTGTCATCTTTTTGTTCGCATCCCCTGCAGAGTGCAGATTCTGATAACCCCATACCATGGAAGATATCCACGATAGATCTGCAAAGGTCAAGGTGGGGAAGGCTACATGGCCCACAGTACTAATGAAAACAAATCTAATGAGGATGATTCCGTACTTGGCAATGGCCAGTCAGAATGCCTGTGGTCAGGCACAGATTCTGTCTAGTCATAGTCAGGAATTTGTTTGCTGTAATGTTGTCAGGATAACTTAAAAGCTCCCTGGTACCTCTGGCTTCTTGTTTCATCCCATCTTTCCTTGCATTTCACAAAGGAATGTTCTTTAATAATTAGGTTTATCACTACTGATGTTGTCAGTCTAATGGCAGAACTAGTATAAAAAGTATTTGGTTGGCTGTCTTCTTGGCTAGTGAATCAGCAAGACAATTACCTTTCAAAGTGATGTGAACTTTGATCGATCTTAATGTGACCATATTGAATGGATACTTCAGCCAAAGCTTTGAGACATTCTAATACTAACCATGAGTAAATGTGTTGTCTGTCCAAGGTGAGTACTGCTTGTCTACTGTCTGTATAGATGAGCATGTTCCTTCCAGTGATATTGTTTCTGGATTATTTTGCTGCTATAAGAATCCCTGTGAGCTCGGTTTGAACTTCACTGGTACTAGTGCTCACAGCCCATTTTATGTTTAAGTTTAAGGATCTAGATTATATCATCGTTGATAATGCAAGACTTGTTGACAAAAAATCAAAAATTCACTTTGTTTCAAAAAATATGCAACCAATAGTGCTTCATGCATTGCAATGTGTAATGTCAGTATTTCATACCAAAAATATATTTATAATATCTGGCAATAAGTATGAATTCTAATGTGCTTATTATCATTTTATAGTCTCCTGTAAAATTAGTTTTTCATGACATAGCTCAGTTGCAGCATCAATGACAATATTTCACATCTTGAGCCTTGTTATGTTTTAGAACTGTGAGTATATATGAATCCACACTGCCTAATAATATAGGAAATATACCTATTTAATTACTTTCTGTAAGGCCAATTTTATAAAATAATTTTCAAAAAATTGTTGGACAAAGAGTTCTCTTAATAAATATTAATTTAAAAAATTAGAAATTATTATTCAAATAGATTTTTTTTGTGATATAATTTTTTTTTGTAATATAATTTTTTTTTGTGATATAAATTTTTTTTTCTAGATTATATTTAAAAATACTAAAAAATGCAGTCCTATGTTAAGTTGAAAAATGGTGTTAAATTTTCAATGAAAATATTCATGTCCTTGAAAAAATAGAACATACTGCAAAATATAGACCCATACATTTAAACTAAGGACTCGAAAAACCATTTTTTCTTTATTCTAAAATTAGGACATAGTTTAAAAATTTTTGCAAGTCTTTAAGTATCAATAGAAATAATATTGAACTGAATCTTTACACAGGAAAGACAGCTATGAAATATTCATGTTTCATTTCTCGATATTAAAAAAAGTTAAATAGAGCATGAATTAAGAACTAAAAATTTCCAAAACGGCTAAATGTATTTTGGAAGAAAGACCATTTAAAAGTCGTTAAAATAGGCAGCTTTTGTCCCAATGTCCAATTTTATGACTATAATTATTGAGATAAATTATGTTAGCTCAAGATAAAACAATACTAAATTTATTTTATTAATACCTACCACTCATTTTTTTATTATGTGTTTTTCATATACTTTCATTTTAGTACTTAATTAAAAATGGTTTCTTGTTATTATTGTTTGTAAATTATTTATTTTGATTTTATTTTTATTTCTAAAATTCTGTTTGTTTACTTAAATCCTAACCTAAATTAAACTTGTCAATGCTTACAAAAGTCAAAATTATAAATCAGTGGTGTAGAAGATAGTCGGCTGTAAAAGTATTTTTTAAAAGGTTTCTAAAGTTATTTAACTCTACGAATCTCTTAGTAAATATTAAGGGTGAGATTACAGAAGCTCTGCAAATCGTACTTGCATCTGCAAATATCAGTTGCAGTTGCAAAAGAAAAACATGGTATTACAGAAACGTGTTTTCACTTTTTGCGTGTGTAAATCATTTGTAAAGCTTTGCAGGTTCGAATATCCTACAAACTTGCAGATTGTCAATTTTTAACACCCTTATATTAGCTTCACCTGTATGGATGTTTGTAACTCTCCTTTGGACTCAAGTGGCTTATTACTGTCAGTTCAGTATATCCAACTCAACTAAGTCAAGTTCGTCCGAGGCCGAGCGGTCTAAGGCGCGGGATTTCGATTGCCAGACTCACCGATCGTTGGTTCTAATCCCCACGGCTGAAAATAAAATAATTTTTTTTCAGCTATTTCAACTTACATTTTTTTTTTTAATAATTAATCGAACTAAAAAGTAAAAAAATAAATATAGTTTAAAAAAACTAAAAAACACGCGTTTGAGAATCCACATCGGATGCATCTGAGATGTAGTAAATCTTTGATCACGTGATTCAGTATACGTAAATGTAATGGGACAGATGTGTCCAATGTGGATAAAAAAACGCTCGAGATGTAAAAAATGCATCCGATGTGGATTCTCAAACGCAGCAATAGATGAACGAGTTGTTTTCGCTTATCTCCAGAAAATGTCGGAACAGTATAAAGTATCGACTATGTGGACTATCCATTCAAAATTACAAATTATGTTGAGGATAAACAAAGGGGTCGATATAAAATTGTTCGTCAAAGTGCATGCATTCATGAAGGCAATTAGCAAAAATGAGGTAGTCAAGAAGGCATATGTATTCGAGGAAGACGATTTGCGGAAGTTTTTTTACAGATGCACCGGACATTACGTATTTATTTTTGAAGGTGTTGAATACATTTTTTTAAAAATTTCTCAGAAATTTTAATTGACATTACATAAGGCACTCCTGTCAGATCAATATTTAAAAAGTTGGCATTTAGACAGTTTCTCGGGTTGTTGATGTTGCCATATGGTAACTTTAGGTAACTTTAAAACGCGCGTTTTTTAAAGTTCGTTTTAAACACGCTAAGGCGTACTTTAAATAAGTAAAATAGGGTACCAATAAAAAAAAATTTGGAGTGAGGGTAGCCATATGTGAGTAGTAGGGATTAAAAATACTATTGTATTACATATGACCTTTTTTAACTCGTTTTGTTAAACTTTATGTAGCGCTTCCTTTATGGAAATAGTTAAGGTGTGCCTGATGATGAAGTGACAGCTTCGAAACCGGTCGCCAATTAAATTGACTTGTGAGAAATAAAGGACCTTTTCTTTAACCCTTACACTTAAAAAAAAATTATTTTTAACTTTTTAGTTTGATATGCTCTAAAAGCGTGTTTTTTAATTTTTTTTAAACTATATTACTTTACTTTTTTTTTAATAACCACGACGTCTTCTGTTCCTTTTGATTGAATACAGTTCCCCAGACAACACACATAGTCCAATGGACGTCCACTTATTTAGATCCATTTCAGGGCCAGAACGTCCATATCCGTATTCAGACATCCAGTGTACGGGTATTTTGTAACACATCCGTTAAAATTTAGGTCTTTAAAAATTAAACTTTTAGCGGACCGTTAATTTTTTTAACCAAAAATGGTATTCTGTATACACAAATTTTAGAGGCCTGTTAAAAATTACTTATTATAACGGATTTTCTTACAAATGGCATTGACAACATCATATTTAAGATTTATTTGAATTAGTTTGAAAACATAACCATACAAATCCTCGATTTTTAATTCAAAACCGTTAAAAATTAAAGGCGAATTTTAACATCCCTTTATAAAGTATTGTTATTTGAGGACTATTTTAAAGAAATCCGTTTAAATAATGACAGAAGTACGTTAGTGAATACAAAAATATTTTTAGAGGCCGCCAATATTTTAACGGCCGTTAAAATATAAAGGAAGTGTTACAGAATAGACCCCTCTGTCCGTTTATGATCATTAATTTGACAGCTGCATATCGATGTCCAGAGGACGTCTGTTTTTGGACTTAATTTTAAGTTTAGTATTATTTTGACGTCCATCTTAAGTCATTATTTATTTAGCCTACCAGATAATACCCATCTTTATATATTTTAATGGTCATTAAAAATTGACAAGTTAAATCTATTACATTTCATTCTATCAGTGGAAGTTTGAAATCTTATTCTATTATAACCGTATCTAGTATATCTAGTAAGAATTTGTCAAGTGGGTCCTTTTGGTCGAGGTCGCCTAGCGATGGAATACCCAGAAAGACAATGGACGTGTCGTGAGTTCGATACCTGCTCTGGTCAAGTGATTTTTAATAAATAAAAATTAATAAATGGTGTATAGCGGGTTGCGAAAATAATAAATAAATTATTAATATCATAAAATAGCGTGTGGTGAGTTGCGGTTGTGTAAAAAAAGTGGGGATGTTTGGTCTCAATGGAATATATAATAAATTCCAGTATATAATGGACGTTTTTGGAATGTCCAGAATTGGATTTGTGCTGTCTGGGTCGTGATGTCAGATTATCGAGTTTTTGCACATAGTAATAGATTTGGGTTTAGTGTTGTTGGGGGTAATAAACCACAATAAATATTGCGAATTTGCAGATATTTTTTGGAATACGAAAACTTGATACTTGCTTCTGTAAGGACCGATTCCACCGTTATGTTAAACGAAGTTTAAAATGTAATTTTTAATGTATGAATGTCATTTTAAACTTCGTTTAACAAAACGGTGGAATCGGTTCTAAGGGCCGATTCCACCATTGTGTTAAACGGAGATTAAAATGACATTGTTAATTTAAAAATGTCATTTTAAACTTCGTCTAACACAACGGTGGAATCCACAAAGCATGTATCTTCTAGAGACCCCACGCCAATGGGGTCCTATGATTGAACGTTTACGTTATCCGTAACGTACATGTTAGGCCGAATTTTAAAAGTAACGAGGCAAGTTCGTATGATGGAAACCTGTTAAATTAGAACATAACAGGCGGAAAATAACAGTAATGTGTTGGAAAAAGTTTTCCATCGTACGAACTTGCCTTGTTACTGTTAAAACTCGGCCTAACATGTACGTTACGGATAACGTAAACGTTCAATCATACAACCCAATGTTAAACTTTTAAACCAAATTAGCGCCACCTTGTGTTTGGAGCTGGAACTAAAATGACAATTGACAGATGGCGGTAAATTCAAATTGTAATTTTTAGGAGTAGGTAGTAGTTTTAAATTAAATTTTAAATGATTTCCACATAAATTATTTTATAAAATAAAGTATGAAACTAGTAAGTTCGAAACTTTTATTTTACAAAATAATTTAGGTCGATTATACCAAATTTGAAGAATTAATTTGTTATAAGGGGTCTATTGTGGAGAGTTTGTTCTGCATATTTTTATTAAATAAATATAAGATATATCAATAAATAATAAAATAGAACATTCTTAAAATATGTTTATTAATAAATTAAATAAATATTATTAGATAAAAATAAATACAAATAATAATACATATTTAACGAATACTTACTTGGAGCAAATAGATATATAATCTCAAATCTTTAAAATACCTATCAATAATGTAAATGTGAATAAGTAGAGACTAGGATATTACATTTTATTAACACTAAAGTTATATATTTTATAAATGTCTTTTTAACTGAGGACAAATGTAATATAGGTATTGTATTAAAAGGTGAATCCTTTTAACTATTCATTCAATGATAAATAGGTATTTTCCTTCCAAATACAGATGGTGATACAGATTTCGAAATCTAGTCCAGTGATAAATTGATTATCAATTAATTGTTATCCCCGTTTGTCTTTTTATGATGCAGATGCATGGTGAATATATGGTGAATCAATGAAGTTTTTCTCGAAGTTTTCAACGTAGCACCAAAATTATTGCAAAACACAGTAGGAAATAAAAAAGCGAAACATCACAATTTTGCAAATAACCAAGACGAAACTATAAACATAAACCAAAAGCCAAAGCCAACAAAAAATCACTAAAATCAGACGGAAAAATGAAACTAACCAAGAACATAAATAAATACACGTCACATCTTTGGAGTCTTTGGTTAAGTTTTTCTCCCATAAGGCTTAAAAATGGAGTAAGAAATCATAATTTCACCAGTAGCCCCATCTAGAGTTTGGAGCAAATAGCATAAAAAATGTCAGTTGTCGGTTTTGACCTTGGTCATTCACGTGGAACCTCTATGTGCTTTGTGGTGGAATCGGTCCTAAGTCCGCCATATTTGCAGATCTGCAAAGTTGCCGAAATATTTGCAGATCTGCAAAGGTGCAGACGTTCTGTAATCTCACTCTAAGCCAATTATAATTTCCATGCACGTTATTTTATAACTAATGATAAGGGATCAAACAATTTCTAGGAATCTTTTCTTATTTAAATAATTTGCTTCAAAGCGATTCAATATGTACGTCTATTGCTGCGTTTGAGAATCCACATCGGATGCATTTTTTACATCTCGAGCGTTTTTTTATCCACATCGGACACATCTGTCCCATTACATTTACGTATACAGAATCACGTGATCAAAGATTTTTTACATCTCAGATGCATCCGATGTGGATTCTCAAACGCAGCATTAGAATGGTTTACCACGTGACAGATGGGATTTATGCACTGATCTGTACAGTACAGATCAGTGGATTTATGCCATTATATAGCATAACGCTAGATATTTACTTATCAGAGCTTCGAACTAAAACGAAAATGTGCGAAGAGTAACTAACTTTAAAGGTTATTTAATTAATAGAAATCGGAATGATTATTTTATATTTTTATGATTTAAATAGATAGCACTTTAATTTTAATTTCTTATCTTTTAATAATTATAATTTTTTAAAACGCACATCATGAATTATGTGATGTTCGGACCTCGCACCGGGTAGATTTGTAGTGCGAATGTTTTTAAAATTATCACCCCCATATTTTGACAAATCTGTCAGAGTGTCAAAAAAATTAGAGATTTATTTTATATCATAACAATTTAAATTTCCATATATATCATTTTTATTATGTGGGTTCGAAGTCCGTGTTATGCTCGCATGTATTGTGTTTAATCAAACGTAGAAAAATAGTATTTAAAATAATGAACTGTGAATTACAATGGATGTCATAAATTCCATAAAAAACTTTGATACTGATTTCGGAGTATTAAGCAAATCTACATGGCTAATCAATTTATACGTACAATTTCAAGAAACTTATAAGGTAGGATAATAGTTTACCTTGAAAAAAGAAAAGGACTAGTTAATGTTTTGTTATTAGATTATGTAAATATAAACTGTATCATTAAAGAAGGATTATTTTTTTGTTGGATCATGTTCTATTGGTATCAAATGTTTTAATATAAATCAAATTATAAATAAATTGTGCTGATTAGGCATAAGGCTCTGACTCAGTAACTTATTGAATTTGTATCATTATTATCTGTTTTCAGTTAATATTTAATAAAATGATTATTGGTGATTATAGTGATGTTATATTTTCATTACAGTTTTTCTACATAGTGATATTTGGAATAATATTGATTACCGCAACTCTAACAACATATTTAATTCGAAGATGTACCAAAAAAGGTAAAGGCTGTTGAACTCTTTTATCAAATATGTTATTGTTTTTATTTAAATTATGCTAATCCAATGTCCTTTTGTCTAAAACATGACATTTTTTGTAGTATTTACAAGGAAAGAATCATTGTCTCAAGAAACTATAAGGTTTCGAAAAAGAGACAAAGCTCTTTTTTATGGAAGAAAGATGATACGTAAGGTTAAAAATATATCTGGACAGGTTAGAAATTCTGGACAAGGAAAAAAGAGAAAAATGGTTATGAAATTTGCCAGAAGGCTTTTACAACTTAAAAAAGAAACTGACCAGGAGCAGCTGAAGGTACAAACTAAGTATATTGGTTTAATTTACACAATAATAATGTGAATTTAATTGTAGGTACTTGAACCTCCAGAAGAATATCTGCAAGAAGACATGCTTAGTGATGACAGAATGCCACCAGATGCATTGTATATGTTGCAGAGTATTAGAGTTTTTGGACACTTTGAAAAACCTATTTTCTTAAAACTTTGCAAGCATACTGAAATTGTAAATGTTCATGCTGGAGCATACTTATTTAGAATAGGTAAGTACATTTTTTAAATATATTTATTGTTTGTTTGTATACTTAGGGAATTTTTTGTTGATTCTGCTAGACAAACAATCTAAACTAAAAACAAACCATAGGCATAGGAATTCAAAAATATGGACACAATGTATAAAACATCTTATTGATCTGTATTTAACATTAAAACCTCCAAAATATGCAAAAATTTGAGAGAATTTATGTTCCTAATGTATTTTTTTTAATATTATGAAATGAGGTCAAACACAAACTGTTTGACATCAGTTCATAAAAGCTGAAATTTATTAAAAAATATTTGTCATTAGTTGATGTTTTATGGAGCAAGCCATATTTGCAATTTAAATTATTGTAAAATTGTTAGTTTTGAAAGGATTTAATAATCAGAGTATAATTTTTGCCTAAAAAGTAAGAATTTTTATCATACTTTTCATGTTTTACCTTCAAAAATAAAATACATCATTATTTACTTAATGACTTAAATGAAAATAATGTAAACAATACAATTGATTCATGTGCATGATTACCTTAATGATTATCTATGAAAAAGGAACATTTAGGTACCATAAATGAATGTCATTTAAGAGATATTACTTTTAAATGTATATAATTTTTGGAAAAATACGAGGAAAAATATCTCATTTTCAAGGTGACAATAAAAAAATCTATAATAATTAAAAAAAATATATATAACTGCAGTGTGTATTATAAAATATTCTTCATAAAAACATATGCAAGAATTAAAAACTCCATTCAAATATATGCAGTCATATCCATATATTCTGAAAATTTTTAAAAATAAACAGCCTTTTCAGGCAAAATAGATGTCTACAAATTTATATTTACCTGATTGATACATTCTGATGTCTGATGGTTACATTTTAGGATTTTGACCATTTAGAACTTTTATAAAGAGTACACTCTTTTTTTAACATTAATCGAAAACTAAAGTATCTGTACATCCCACTCAATACCTTTCTTGTGTTCTCATTTATTTTCCTGTCTATTTCTAATATTTTTCTGTGATATTCCTCCCAGCTAGCACAAAAACATCCCATCTACTTTAAAAAGCTGCAATTTTAGGCTCTTCAAGCTCGCATGTGATGTACTTTTAATGTAACCCTAATATCCCTGCAACCGCCGAATGTCCGCAATGGCAAGACTTTTATAGCTCATTTTACAGAGGTTGCAAAGTGAAGTTCGGAAAACATCTCACTAGCACTTTTTCGGCACTTACCCCGAAAGTTACTCTACTCTGAAGCTTTCTATAGATGTTATAATGTGAATTAGTTCTACAGCATTATACAGTGTGTCCACGGATAGTCTTAACTATACTTGTGAAAATATTTATTTTAAATTAAAAAAGTAATTCTTCATAATTTCTTCTACTTGTTAAATAAATTCCACTGACATTGAGAAATGAAAAATAACTTATTTAATTTAAATAAATATTTTTACAAATATAATTAAGTCTATCCGTGGACACACTATATTGTTCTTTGTGTAATGTAATATGTAATACAGAGAGGCCTCGAGAGAGGCTGAAATTGTGGTTATAGTAAAATCTCAATCGAGACATGGAAATTTCAAATAAAACAAAATATATAAATTTATTATTAAAATGTTCTTGAAATCAAGTAGAAATATCACAAAAGTAGAGGCAAGTATATCACATACGCAGTTAGACAAGTGCGATAATAGAAGCCACCTATAAAGCACTGAACGATTGGACAAACTTAGCTTAATAGTATAAGGTATCAATATTGCAAAGGTTCACTAGAAGTTTAAACAGTGAACGATTGTACTAAAGTATATTTATATAAGGTTCATTTCAAGATGGCAATTGAATGATGCTAAAACTAGATTGGTGAATAATATTATAGGAGAGTTCCCTAATTTCTTACTTGTATACACAGATATATATCATCTTTTTTAAATCTTTTTTTTGTATAGATTTGTATACATATTTTTATTTTGTTAGTTTATTATTTATGCAAAGGTAAACAAAAATTATTTTATTGTAATTACATGTGGCTTGGAAATATTTTTATTTATGCTATAATGTAACAAATATATCGTCATATTGGTGGTGAAAAGAGCTAAACCACACATTTATTAATTGGAGAAAATGGGTAAATAAGTTTGTAACTCTTAGGTTAAAACAACATTTGGTACAAACAAAAACATGTCCTTCATTTTAAGACTGATTTAAAAACGAAAAATAAAAGAAGAAAGGTATGTTGCTTAAAAATATTTTACCACTGAAAAAGATATATGTATTTTCAACTAGCTTCTTTTAGCTTGTGGGATTTTAAGGTTATAATTATATAATCGCTTATCTCTCTTCACCACGGTATTTTTCATATACTATTTTATGATATAATTAACTCATTTTGCCTAAAAATGTGGCTTAGCTCTTTTCACCACCAATACAAAGATAGGACAATTTATTAGAAGAGGCTAAATTATATTTATATATAAAAAGATTTTAGTTTTCCACAACATATTGAATAAAAAAGAGATTGACCTACTTGTTTAACTATTGTTAAAGGAAATAATATAGAAATTAAAAAATATACTCAAGTTTAAATGATTGTACTTATTTTTAGATAATTTTGTCTTACTTTGTTGTTTTAAATAAAACAACCAAAGTTGGTGTATTGAATTTTTTTTTAAATTTTACAAATTTTATGCTTGATTATGGATTTCCAAGTTAGGTATGCATATTTTATAAAAAACAACTCATGTTTTTTGGCAATATATTCTGATGTATGCTCGAGGGCATCTTCTGTGATTTCTCTCAACTTTTTTTCTAGGTTTGTACTTTGAACTGATGATTAGAGTTCCAGGCACAACAAGTCTGTTGATGATAATGAACTGCTTGAATCTGATGTTTTTTTTTTCAATATAGACGTGCCATGTACCTAGCTGTAGATTCACTTTTTATAAAATTTCAGGCGTTATATATTCTTCTTTAGACAAGTCTGTAGTATTTACTTTTGCTTCTAAAATTCCTAGACTGTCATTAGGTACAAAGGAAACCTAAAATATAATATTTTTAAAATGTATTTTTAGTTTGATTAAGTATATTATACCTCTTTTATAAGTATTTATAAGTAAAATGTAACTGGACATTCGGTTAATTGTTCTCGTTTACGACGTTTATCTACACCATTCTTTGTTTTTATAGTAGTTAAACAATTTTATTTGTATTGGGAATGAAATATTAAATTTATACCAGGCATTGCAATCTGAAATGAAGAAAATAGTTATCTATTTTATAGAGAATCCTTAACAATTCTACTCAAATTTATAAAAATTATTTATAAAATAAATTCCAGTTAAAAACAACCATCAAAAGCATGACATATGACAAGAAAAAGTGACAATTGAGATAAACATAAACGTTCCGAGTTCAGATTAGATGATCATAGTACTTTTCGTAGATACTTTTTTAGCAAATTACTTTATTACGTTGTGTTAACATAACAGGTAGGTTAAATAGGTAAGTAACAAATAGAAGTTTTGCAAGGTTTTGAGTTCCCTCAACAACTTCTCATGAACGTTGCATTTACGTTGTATAGTAATGTTATTACGTTCTCTTAAAGCAACATCGCCGAAAGGCTTGGCAACGTTATGTGCTAGCTGGGCTGTTTCCCAGATAGGATCTGGTTTCCTCTGAACAAATCTGTACCATAGTCGTCCAGATCAGAAAATAGTACTTAAATTTAAAATGATGCTAGACATAATAATAAAATTATTAATAAATGTACAACACCCAAATTTCAGTTCTACCAAATAAAATATATTATTCTCTTTTCACCAAGATATCACTGTTAGATATCGCTTCAAAATTTATTTAGAACTACTGATCCACAAAAGTCCTTAAATTTCATTTTTTCACAGATAAATATAAGAGCAACAGTATATTTTATTTTTCATTCGGTACATTGTATCACCGAATTTAAAAATCTTCCACAAATCAGAAGCCGGCCCTGACCCATAGCAACAGTAAATGCAATTGATCGAATGTTACCGAATTCCAGGAAAAAAACATTTGTACAATTTCTGCTTCTTATTTAAGCGCCAAAATACAGTGTTTTCCCTCATGAAACATTTCCAGATAATTAAGTACTATTGCCAACTCTTCCACGTTCATAAATTTATTTCACTCTCGCTAACACAAGTACAGTGAAAATAGACCATTAAATGCAAGAGCACAGGTGCAGGTGACAATATGCTATCTTCCTCTACAAAAAGAATCACACGAAAACATCGCGTGATGTACCCTCAGGCAATCACGACGAGACACTCACACACACTTGCTAGTCTTCCTACTTACAATCGAAAGCACATATATTGAGACTCATTCCGACCTCGAAGACTCCAACATCTTTGTTTTTTCTCCGTCGCGTGCTCGACGCTATTCATCAGAAACAAAACGAGAGATGTATTAAACCTCTTGATTATCAATCACAAATTTAAGTACTTATATCATTGCATTATGTAAAATTATAGGTTAAATAAAATTGTTAACTGAAGAACATAATATATTTAGTTTCATCCTTAACAATTAAGTGTCTGATAATTCTTCAACAAGAATCACACATGTCTACTAGCTACATTACTACAGTCCGCTGCTTTTCCAGCTGATGGGAAGAAACCCTTATTTCTTTGACAACAATTAAGAATATTTTCAGTGACAGAGAACAGGCACATTGCATTGTTTTATTTGTGTAATGTGTTAAAATTATGGAAGTGTTACCCTAACACCTTGCATATGTATTCTATGAATATTTTAAGTTTTTTATGGGTGCAATTTTTATTTTTATTTAAAAACAGTATCAGTTTTTGTTTTTTTTTATTTATAGCCTAGGTGTATATACCTAATATGCCAGACTTAGGTTTGTGTTTTTAAATTCTCAATCATGTGTGTTCTCTGTAGGCTTTGTTACTGTTTCCCAGCGCCACTTCAGGAACAGCACTGTTAATTAGAATCCAACAGTGAATGGCCAAGTGGGGAATCCTACCAAGGCATCAGAATTAATTTTAAATAATTAAATTAAATAAAAAAAATCCCGGCCAACGGTGGGATTCGAACATGGGCCCTTAAATCCGCAGGCAGAGACTACCACTGAACGACCCACCCCCTCAGTATTATGTTGAGAATGGGGTGTTAATACACTGCGACCTAAAAGATCTATTGTGACCCCTTCTGTCGCCAATGCACTAAGGAAATGTCTCAATGCCTGTAACGACCCTTCCAATCCTATTTTCTTAAGAAAGTGTAGGATTTGAAGTGGCTTCAAGTTAGGTAAATCTCCCTCTTCTATTTGATATCCTCCTAGATATAGTGCCCTTGGATTCTGGAGTGCTACACATTCAGTTAGGATGTGAATGGAGGTTTCGTCCTCCTCCTCACAAAATCTGCACTCACTACCCTCTACTATTCTCAGTTTACTTATGTGTCCTTTTAGTCGGCAATGCCCGGTAAGGACCCCTGTTACAATACATAGCCTGTTCTTGCTCAGGCAGATGCAGGCTTCCGATATTTTCTGGTTATATTCACCCAGAAGTATATTTGGCCTGTCTCAGCCCCAAGAGATTGTTCCAATTATCGGTTCTTCTACTGCCCAATTCTTTTTTAATCTCTCCTAATATTAAATTACTGCTGATACCGCAGAACGGCTCAGGTCCTACAAAGGGTGTTTGAGCCCCTTTCCTTGCAAGACTATTCGCAATCTCGTTACCCTGTACCCCGTTATGTCCCGGGACCCAAGTGAGAGTAACTATTTTTCTCGCCTAGCTCATTCAATTGTTCTAGGCATCTACAGACCATTTTTGAGCTGATTACGTAAGAGCTCAGCGCTTTGATGGCTGCTTGACTATCGGACATGATAATCTCTTGTCTATGATAGTTTCTCTCGATGTTAAACTGGATACACTTCTCGATGGCGTGAATTTCCGTCTGGAAGATGCTTGGGTATTTTCCCAAGCTTTCGGAGTGCTTGGTTCTCGGCCTATACACTCCTATTCCAGTTCCTTCTATGGTTTTGGAACCGTCTGTATACCACTGAATAGCACGTCTTTCGGTTGCAAGCTCCATTCTTTCTTGCAGCCTATCTCTGTGGTTTTGAAGTTTTTCACAAAACTGTACTTCTTTAGCATTTTATCCTGGGGAATGTCCCAGGTATCTTTAGTCCTGAAGCAAGTAGACTTTCGTGTGATTACTCCGTTCCTGATCATTCTATATCGTGTCCTTTTTGCCACATTCTCTATCATCAAATGTATTAGTTTACTTTTGTTTTTTTTTGTGCTTAAGAACGGAAATGAACTAGTTTTGCATATTTTTTAGGGGATCCTGATGAAAATGTGTACATTGTACAAAGTGGAAAATTAAATGTATCAATTACTGGCAACGATGGATCGAATACACTAAAAATTGTAAAACCTGGAGAATCTGTTACATCTTTATTAAGTTTCACAGACGTACTAACAGTAAGTTATAAAAACAAAAATAACTTTAAAAATAATTTACTTTTATTTAATATTTTAGGGACACACAAGTCCTTACAAAACAGTTTCAGCAAAGGCTATCGAGGATTCCACAATAGTTAAATTACCTATGTCCGCTTTTCAAGAAATTTTTCAGGAATATCCAGACATTTTCGTGAGAGTATTACAAGTAATTATGGTTAGGTTGCAAAGAGTAACATTCACAGCTTTGCATCAATATTTGGGATTAAGTGCTGAATTAGTTAGGCAGGTAAGGAGCTTTATCTTATCTAAGAGATAATATATTTTCATTACACATGCTAAATAACTCCCTATTTATGTATTTGTAAAGCTATTTTAAATTCTAATTAAAAGTGTTAAAGATTAAAATATATTTAAACATTTGTTAGATTAGATTTTTTATATTTAAACCTTTTTAGTTTCAATTGTAGATTGTTAATAAATGTAAAAATGCAATAATTACAATTCTAGATACTTTACATAAATATAATTTTTGAGGCAGAAGAGGCTTCGGTTGATAACTTATTGGATTGAATATTCAGTTCAATAAACGACAAAAATTATTATAATTTTTTATTATAACATTTATTAGTTTTTTTAGAATGAAGCAATCAAAATATTTTCCATTTTGAACAAACATTTCGCACTTCATTAATAATAAAAAAAAACAATGGAAAAATATTTACTGTCGTAATTATAAACTTTGCTTCATTTAATTTATTTCATTACCAAAATTATCAGTTAGCTCTAAGTAACTTTGTATGATAAACATTTTGAAGGTTATTTCCTGTATTAAAATCTAATTTTATTCAATTTTTATCCTCTAAAAGTCAATTTAAATGGCTAATTTGAATAAATAGATTTCGTAATCTAGCATGTAATTGAAATTGTAAATAAGGAGTTTGATAACATTTCTTGTTCAATTTTATTTGGAAAAAAGTATATTTTAAAAAGTTGAACTGATTAATTATGATTAAAAATTTAAACCGATTTATAATAGTGTGAATATATTTTAAAAGCAAGTTTTTTTCATACAATACATACTTGAAATTAATAAAGTCATAGTGCTTTAAAAATGCTTTTTTTTTTAATTTTAACATATAAAGTGACATTTTTTGTAATCGCAGCAAATGTCCAAATGATCTAGTTTACGTAACCAGTTGCATAATGATGAACATTATGAAACTGGTTTCTAAAAATTCATTATGTCAACAGTTGCGAAAAGAAAACATAAAAATAAACCTTTTTTGGTTTTAAAATCTATATACATTGTTATTGAAAGTTTATATCAAAGAAGGGCAGGTTGACTAATAAAAATAGAATTTGTTTAAACTTACGACCTAGTAATAATGTCGTTCTGGTCCTTATTTTTCATTCTAAATCAGCACAAAATAATTAAAACACAAATACACGACAAAATAATCCACTTTCTTCAAAACTAAATAACTTTAACAAGCTATATAAACACTACAAGTTGTTGAGAATAAATTAATATGATTTTTTGTTTTTTAATAAATTGAATTAATTTATGTATATGTAACTAACAATACAAGAAAGTAATATTGGTTGCCTAGACGTTAGTAATTTTTTAACAAAACACAATTTTATAAATAATTTAGTCAAATTTAAAAAAAAAATAGTATGTAACATATTACGAAATGGTGTTTTATATAACTCGTCCATGTTGGGCGTCCTCACTCTGCTCGTCCCGCAAATATTCACTCGTTACATAAAATAAGGCATTTCGTAACTGGTTGTACAAATAGCTATTAAATCACTGTTTAAAACTTACGACATTTATGCTATTAATGCAGTGATCAATCCCTATCTTTTTCTAATAGTGACATTGATGATTCGTTATTTCAATAAGATAACTGTGCTGATACAAATATAAAATTTAAACTTTTGATATTTTATGTAGAAAAGAGAAAAAGGAATAATTGAAAGGACGCCAAACAACAATTAAAAAAAAAAAAATAGCAAATAAAGCAAGTTCCTGTATGTTTTATTAATAAATTGGACAATAAAGCCTGACACAGAAATGCCAAACGAGGAAGTTATATCAGAGTATATCAGAGTATATCAGATTTACCTGCCAGCATCAGACTTCACAAGATTCTCGCCAAAGATTCGTAATAGGAAGTCGGCTCGATAAAAAGACCCAATGATACCTATACGGACTCTGGCCAGGAAACGTTAGAGATACTTTTACAGAAACACTTCCCAGGCAGTCGAATTGGGGAGGACTGGCAAGTTGTACCCCTTCCTTCTAGAGAATCGGCCGCATGACCCAAGAAGGAACTATTGCACAAGTTTTTTCAAAACATCCAGAGAGGATGACATATTCCCTGCCTTTTGCAAAAAGGACAGGAACCCTTGCTACCCCACCTTGTAAGGCTGTTTAGAACAATCCTGGGTGATTCTATATCCCGCTAGATTGGACAATGGCGAAAGTTGTGTATATACATAAGGCTGGTAGAGTAGATACCTCTCTACTAAGTTCCTACCGTCCAATCTGCCTAACATCCTTTCTTTTGAAAACAATAGAGAGAATTCTAGATAGACATTAGAGAAGGATGCCTTCGGGCATGTCAGTTAATCTTCTCCCTACTAAGCAGGCAAATCTAGTAGGCAAAATCGGTCATTCCCTAAAATACGGGGATATTGCGCTGGGAGCCTTCCTAGACATAGAAGGCGCGTTTAATAACGCCCTTCCTCAATCTCTGTTTGCTTCTATTGAAAGAAGAGGAATCGACAAACTGACCTGTAACTGTATCAAAAGCATGCTTGCAAACCGGAACATCATTTCGTTACTGCAGGGAGAGAGAGTCACTTTCAGGCCTGCCAGAGGATGTCCACAAGACGATGTACTTTCACCCCTACTGTAAACCATTCTGGTGGATAATCTGCTGGACGATCTTTCTCAGCAGGGGGTGGTTTTCCAATGCTATGCGGACGATCTGGTTATCATAATTAGGGGGAAGGACGAAGAGGTGATCTCCAACATCCTTCAGCAAACCCTAAATACGATTAATAGAGGGAGCAGATGTCTGTTAATCCCTGGAAAACTGTTATCGTCCCCTTTAACAAGATAAGAAAACTCGACAAACTTTAACAACCTACCAATCTAGTAATTTTACAAACACTTTTTGCTATCTCTTTCTTTATCCTCACTTTACAACTGTTAGGTTGGCTACGACGACTACCCCATTTCATCGTTATTTTAAACTGTCATCGATTCTATATAGTAGGGAGCCAGTGAGACTTTTTTAGTATACATTTGCAGAAGCCTAAATTATGAATGTATCGTTAATTCTTACCCTGTTGAAGATGGAAATACTTTGTTGCAATCGATCTAGCGGCGAAATGCCCTGTCAACAAGCAAGAAAAGGTACCTACTGTGAGCTAAATTCCAAGAAACTTTTTCTACGAACTTTTGATGCAAATATTTTTAAAATGTCAGTGTTGAGGGCTCCATCGCCGAGTAGCAAACTATTTTCATGTTCTGGAAGATAAGAATGAACGATATATTTGTAATAAAATTTTACCTTTCATAAATAACACACCTAAAAGTATCACTGGCCCCCATACCATTACTAATAAATTCAAAAACAAAATGACATTTGCGGATGTGTAATTGGAACTCAGGGTAGGAAACAACAACAATATAGTTAATGATTTTAGGCAGGAGTAGAATTTGCGCATGAGTAATAAAGATCAACAATAATGGGAAAGGTCCATTGAGTTAATGACGTTTTTTCGGCACAGCCCCAAAAATTGTTAACTAATCTGAGCCAGCCCTAAAGTGACATTGACATGTGAATCTCTAGTCTTAGTAGCGCTCTTTAGCGGCAAAGCAATTCCTATTAGCCATTATTTTTTTTTTTTTTTAATTTGGTGTCATCGGCATCGACTACTAAGGCCATTAGCCTCGTGTTCTGTGTAGGCCTTGTTACTGTTTCCCAGCGCCACTTTAGGAGCAGCACTGTTAGTTAGAACCCAACAGTGAATGGTCGAGTGAGGAATCCTACTAAGGCATCAGAATTAATTTTAAATAATTAAATTAAATAAAAAAATCCCGGCCAACGGTGGGATTCGAACCTGGGACCCTTGGATCCACAGGCAGAGACTCTACCACTGAGCCACCCACCCCTTAGCCATTATTTTAATAATGCTTTTAAGCAAATAAATATAGAACCACAAAGACAGAGATATATACAAGTCATCTCTTTGATAACTAAATAAGGCTCTGACTTAAATCCAAACTGACTTAAAAATAAGATTTGTAAGCTTCCACATGTGTGAATTTTTTTTCCAAAAAATTGTTGATCGCTTCATACTTTTATGACATAAACTCCAAACAATCACAAAAGCGAGGTTAGGATGAAACAATGTTGCCGGAAGTTAGCAAAAAATATTTCGCGATTATGAATAATATTTTGAATACGAGATTTTTTCAAGGGTAATATAATAAATAGTATCGACAATTTTTTGAAATGTCACGGAAGTCAGATCCAATGAATAATTTTTTGCAGCATCCTAAGCACAAACAATCCGTCGTTGGAGGATCGCCTGTAAAAAAAAGAAAAGAAGAGGTTTTCTCAAGTGGACTAGAAAATTCTCCTCTTATAGCAACTCAACCTATCCCAGTAACTGGACATAAAAGAAGCAAATCATCTATGGAATCAAAATCATTTTCCCCCAGTGCAAATTCTGGAATCGGATTGGCAGAGAGCGAAAGTGCTTCAAACAATGTGAGTTTTTATGTATATAACATTAATCTAAAATCTAATAAAATTGAATTAAATTTTTCTCAATATATCCACTAATAGACTTAATAGGGCATTAATATTGTGTATTTTAATCAAAATTAATTCAAAGAATGTTAATTTTCCCAATTCACGTCCGGTAAACGTGGAAGTCTGGGTTCGACCCCTCCGTGGCAACAGGTTTTTTGTTTCAAATCTACAAGTATTTGTTTTCACCTCTGGGGTCCGGGGAAGGTCTTAATAATTCGTAGGGGGATTGTTGAGATTTGTTTCCGAATTTTCAAATTATTTCAAGCTCTTATTGGTCAAGTTATTTTTGTTATATTATATGGTGTCTCTACTATTTCATAGCTATTCCTTAAACGATAACAGATAGAAAGTTGGTTAAATTAGACAGAAGTTGCGCAGTTTTGTGCCCATTAAAATGGTGCCAAGAAACCTTTGATATATACAGGGAGATTCCAAATATCGGGCAAAAAATAATAAATTTAAAGAAATTACAATTTTAATTTTGAATCTCCCTGTAGATATCAAAGGTTTCTTGGCACCATTTTAATGAGCACATAACTGCTAAACTTTTGTCCAATTTAACCAACTTTCTATCTGTTACCGTTTAAGAAATAGCAATCCTGTCCCTATGAAATAGTAGGGACCCTGTTTACATATCAAAAATAAAGTTGCTTAAACTCTAATGATATATGTTTTATATTATGTTTTAATAACAATGAAGTAAGTTCTAACTATTCTACAGAGAAACAATCTGTAATCTAATTATTCATAATATAATACATATCGTAGATAACGAAATTAGGTTATCAGGTGCTGACTTGTTTGTTTTTCTAATCAAAATTGGTTTAAGATAAAGTTTTGATTGTTATGCATTTACCCACATATCTAGGCTAAGACTACTTACCTCTGATCATAGAAGAAAATGTTCTCTCGATATTTATCTCTCCAATTTCAAGCAAATTCTGATAGAATATTATAGCTCAGATTTTTTCAGTTATTAAAACTCACTGTCGATTAATAACTGTGATTTAACATATGTCCCAATGGTATAACCAAAGAAATTATGAATCTAAAAATGAGTTGTAATAATAAAATATCAAAATGGCTTTGTAAACAAAATATTGTTTATTTTTTTTTGACATTATGCAAGTCGTTTATATTTTGGTTGGACGGATCCCTAAGCCTAAAATAATTCGCATTATTCAAGACCAAAATATTTCGCACAGAAATATTTACCGTGCTATAGGATCTATAGCCAAATGTTAACAAGGAATACCTTGTCTAAATCTACCAAAAAAAAGGAAAACTAAGAATATTTACCTGAAAAAGAGAAGAAACATATTTTTTCACTCTTTCAGGCATCCCTCTACTCCCTCTGAGAGGATTCGGCAAATCCCCCAATCAGACTTGGGGTTCAGCCTGCTTTCCTTCCTCTAGGGGTTCACATGGCGACACTGAGACCCATATGTCTTATTGTGTCACCATTTGGATGCCCTACTTCTTCCCATGCGTTCAGCTCATTCATTCTTCATTCCATTCTACGAACAAAGTGGGCTTCACGCTGTATGAATTTGTTCACCCACTCAAGCCGTAACTGCTCAAGTAACAATGTGACATTTTATAAAAGCTGACAAAATGTTTACAAAATAAAATTTATAAAACAAATTATTTCCGGAACATTCTTTCAACAGTAATAAACACAAAATAAACACTATTACAGAACTATTTAGTTCATTTGTAAATTGTATAAGGCTTATTGCTGAATGCAGTTACTGGATAGTTACTTACACATTTACACATACAATAAAAATGTTTTTAAAACTTTTATAACTACTACTACTCGCAGAGAGGATCACAAAATATTGATCTCGATCACAAAACTGGATCAGTAATTTACCAGTTTCCGTACTCGGATAGGGTTAGTAACCCTAGGTAAACGAACAATAATCTTTCTGATCCAAGTAAGTTTCCGAAAACTTCTTACATGAATGAAATTTTTAATCTTGAACAACCTCTGAGATTTAAAATTTAAACTTTATTTGACTAAGTTTTCTCTGTAAAGTGAAACAGATGATTGGTTGTCGGCCTTCATGGTTTTAGTTATTAATTTAGTTATGAATGTTTCAACAGTTAAAAAATTAATAATATTGTTATGATAATGGTAAATATGCAGAATATAACAAAATTTTTAGTTCCTGGATTTCAATTCCCTCCAAAAAAAGAGACTTTCAATGCCTGAAACAGTTAATGATGAAGAGCTCATAGAAATAGCAACAGAAGCTTTTGTAAAAGAATTGGGATTGGACGATTTGAATATTTTAAAAGGAAAAGTGGAAATTAGGGAGGTTTCTGCAGGAACGTACTTGATGAAAGAGGATTCTAATAAGGTAAGAAGATAAATAAATAACAAATTTTTTGGTAACATCATTAAGTGCATAGTGTTTGTCATTAATTTGAGGCGTATGTATAAAACAGAATCTACAATATGCATATTGCGTAAAATACGATCTCAAGATTTTTTACAGGCTGTTACTCGGATACTACTTAACATTTTTATTCGAAAATTGAAAAATATCAATGGGACCTTCACATCACTGGCGCTGTGACGTTATCGTATTGAAAAAGTTAAATGAATAAGTGGGGGTTCGAAAGCTAGCTCAAATAAAAGGGTTTTTTATTCCAAATTCAACAGTGTATCACAGTGAAGGTATTTGGAATAAAAAAATATTTTCATTTTAGATAACATTTATCCCCCTATTCATTTAACATTTTTCAATGCGATGACGTCATAGCGCCATTGATGACGTAACTAATCTCAAGTATTCCTCAAATGATAGTACTGAAGATCTCATTTACATTTCAAAATTTTGGAATAAAAATGTTCCGTAGTTCCTGAGTACAGGGTGTGTACATGCTGAAGATGCCTCGATGACCGATAGGCGATGGTTAAGTGGATGTCAGTCAATGTAATACAAATGTATGTTGCGATCGTGTGAGGGTGCGCTAACCTTTGGTACGAACACTTATTTAAATTAGTATATTTGTTATTACATCGTCTATCGGTCATCGATC